>OZ012638.1:25724111-25926814 GCA_963942525.1 Ptychoptera contaminata
TAGTAAGGGATTTTAAAGCGTTTATTAACGATGTTAAACAAATTACAATGCAAACAAATATACAACAGGAGATAAATGTTAATAAAACTGTTGTGAATAAAAGAAAAATATTATTTGATTTATATGCAGAAGGTAATACTGTATTTGGTATTAAAATATCGGAAAGACACACTATGCAAATATATTTTGAAAATTTTTACATTAATCGAAAAGAAAGTTTATTTATATCAACGGAAAATATTTTCATTAATATAGATGGTATGCATATATTCACATTAAAAGATGTTGATATACAATCACTTAATGATTTAGGAGTATTGACTACTGAACGAAAAAATTACGAAAATTTTGTTCTTCCAACAAATAAAGTATGGGCAACAACTATTGGCGGGTTTAAAGTACGCGACCGTTTATTTTTCTTTTTTCAACATAAATTATTATATTATGGAATTATTTTTAATTTTAGGGTATTTTTCCATACGATCATGATTTTTATGATGCTATTCAAAATGAATTTGTATCACTGTTTAAATGGATAAAATTAGAACATAATATTAAGAAAAAAGAATTTACACAATTTTCTCCACTACCCAGTGACATGATTATCCAGGTATACGACTAAAAAATTACAAAAAAAATATATAAATTGAATGTATATTTAAATTCATTACAGATTAAAGAATTTTTATTGGAAATAAGCGATGATCCTTTTGAAGTGAAATTACGTGACAATTATGTATTATTAGTTGATGAATATCATGAAAGTCTTAAAAGAAAACAAGTGTTTGATCAAAAAATTGCTGAATTATATTCAGAACGATTACTATTACCTGATGGTGCCATTAAAAATTTTAATGCAAATTTAATAAAGAAAAATTCCGAAATTTATATTCAACGATCGAAAAAAATTAATGAAGCTGGACCAACAAGAACGCGGTAATTTATTTAATATTGAATAATGTGTTTATAATAAAATTATAATAAAAAAGGTATGTTTAAATAGTTTATTAGGGTGGATAATGACAGATTTAGAAATTATGGCAATGGCTGATCCGACAATTCACGGAACAGATAACGTTACTAGAACAATGCGTGAAATAGATGCAGAAAGTCCATGGCCCGAAGAGGGCCTAGAATTTGTTACATTATGGTGTAGAGCGATCAATGTTAGTTGCTCGGAGTGGAAATTTATGTTAAGGTATATAGATATATATATATTTATTGAAAAAATGTCCTTCGCAAATCATTTATTAAACTATTTACAGAGATTTTCCGCAACCCATGTTTTATGTAAAATCCATGCGTTTGTTTGGTAATTTGTGTGGTGCTGAACAAATGGCACCACGCAGAGCCAAACGGGATGTACAAATAGATGTTGGACATCCATTTGGTACAGCAATGATTCAAAGAGGCATGACTGCATTAAAATTTTACCATGATTTGGACTATGAAATCGAGCATTGTAGTTATGCTTTCGGACCCTGTTGGGAACCTGTAATAAGATTTTTTTTTTTTTATTATTTAATTATATTTAATTTTTTTTTTTAATAGGTAATGGCTCAATGTAATCTAAGTTTTGAAAAAATATCAGCTCCCTCTCGTGATCCAAGTCCTGCTATGCCATTTTGGGATAAGATGCGTCTTCTGTTTCATGGACGTTTAACTATGATAATTAAACAATGTACTGTACTATTACATGCTTCTCTGGACCCATATAATACAACAGAAGAGATGGAGTTAACATGGAATAATTGCGGTATTGTTTGGACAAATGCAAAAATAATGTTTAAAGGAGAATTTAATGTGTGTGTTAGGACTGCATCACGTTACGATGATTGTCGCCTCTTACATTTTCCAAACTTGAAACTGACATTTAAATTAAATTGGATTTGTTTAGCCAATCCAAATGATCATCATGCAGTTATTCCATGTGCACCAGATAAACTTCCTGAATATTCCAGTAATCAAGTTCATGATTCTTTCCGTGCTTTTAGATCACAAAATCTTAATATTTGGGTTTCATTCGAAACTAAACCAGTACAAGGACAACTTCCCGAACTTGATTTGCCAAATTTAGTATTATACGGAAGTACATTACGATGGTTTGAGAGCTTAAAACTAATTTTATCTGGTGTCACCCGTCCAACTCGTCGTGGACCTGTGTTCAATAATATTCGCCCTAGGAAGAAACAATTAAGTAGACATTATAGAAAAGCACATTTGCAAATGAGTTTACACAAATTTCAAGTATTATATTGGATGTCTCATGCCCTACATCGTGGTTTTGAATTGAACGGTGGTCGCGTAACTTTTAGTTCTGAGCATAATCTTACATTATTCCCAATTGATGATGGTTTAATACATCGTCAACGTGCAGAATGGTCTACCATGTATATGAATTGTGAATTGAATGATACAGAAATTTGGTTAAAGAGTATTCTTAATGAAAAAAATGAAGCTAGTTCAGAAAATATATCTACCTCAGATAATTTAAAAATTATTAAATTCTATTTTCTTAGCGTTGAAAAAGTTTCTTATGGTCGTGAAGCAATGATATCAACCAATAATGAACAAAAACAAAAAGAGTCGCCCACGCATAAACTAGTAGTTTATGATTTGAAGGGTGCTTGGACAAAAAATAATCGTGATGTTGCATTTGCATTATTTGATTCATTTATGAAATCACAAAAGTTAAAAAATAATTTATCTACAGAGGCTCTAAAAGGTTTCCGAAAAGAAGGAAACTCAACACCATTAAAATCAAGGCGGTCTCATGATTCATCAGCTCCAGTTACTCCATCTTCTGGACAAATAATAAGTGCAGGTATGCATATACTATGACATCATATCATAATAACTCTTAAATCATTGAAAATACTTATGATCCTCTTTATTTGCAGGAAATGCTAGTACAAGTGCAACTATACATAAATCGCAACAATCAAGTCAAGGAATTACAATGTTGCAACAATTAATAGCTGAAGCTGACAATAAAGCGGTAGTATTTAGTGATGATTTGTCAACTCATACTAGAGAACAACAACTCCAAGGCTTACAAGCGTGTCACAATGAAGATGTTACTCATTACAATTGGTTTATTTCTTTAGTGAATTCACAAGTTTTGTTAAAAGGATGTGAAACATCCGGATATGTTATACTAAGTGCAGCAAAAGCAGAGATATTGCAAAGAGTTCATCGGCCAGTGTGGCGTGACCGAAGTTTAGTTTCAAAAACAACATGGGTTGGATCTTTAGAATGTATGCAGTATTATGCTACGGTTAGTGCAGGTGACAATGATCCACTGCTTGATGAAAACATTATGTGGCTGACTGTGGATAATATTCAAGAAAAAGATAAAGATGCAACAGTTATTAATGAATTGCCTGATTTGCCACATTTAGTTGGAAGTGGGCAAAGTGTAGGAGGCGTTGTGTCAGAAACGGTTGGTGCTACAGGAGCCGCAGTTGGTGAAATTCAACCAATTCAATTGCAAAGAATTGTGTCAAGATGTAAATGTGAATTTTTCTATGTTAGTTATGGCAGTACTAGTATTGACCCAAGTACATTAATAGAAGTACCATCACCTCCATCTGAAGAGACATTAAGTCCTTGGGAAAAACAAGATGATCCTGTGGATGCATTTACTTTAATGCATCATGATTTAGATGTGTGCACCAATTCATTGCAATATGCTATGATATTAGATATAGTGAACAATTTATTACTTTATGTTGAGCCACAAAGAAAACAAGCATTGGAAAAGCTCGCAAGAATGAGATTTCAATTACAATTGTATAGTAGCGAAGATCAAAAACGACCAATTCAACATTTACAAACGCAAGTGCGTAGCTTAGTCTCAAAACTAAGATCCTTTGAAAAGGATATTCATCTTATCGGTAAAGCTAGAGCTGAAGAAGGTGACAGTGAAGAGCTTCGAGAAGATTATGAAGAGGTAAACATTATCATATATGTAAATAATAAATACTATAATTAAGAGTCGTATAATTTTAGGTACAAAAACAAATACGGGAATGCAAGGAAACGCTAAACACGTCAAGCGAAGAATTGGATATGATGTTATCATGCTATAAAGAAACTCAACTATCGGCAATGAACAAATTGGCTACATTTCGTAAAGATAAACCATTAACTATAGTACGTGCTAATGAAATATGCTTCAAACATGCTCAATGGCGTCTCACAGAAGCTGATGGTCAAATTGGAATTGCAGATTTAATTCTTAGTAATTTTCTATACACAAAAAATTCACGTAGTGATGATTCGGTAGAACATTTACTTGAATTAGGATACATAAGAATGAATAATTTAATTCCTCGTGATTTATATAAAGAAGTTTTATCCCCAACCGAAATTCAAAAAGATATGCCAGTTGATCATAAACGAGTAATACGTGTATTTTGCCGAGAAAAACCACCAGTTGGAGGCATTTCTGTTAAAGAACATTTTGAAATTAATGTTGTGCCTATAACAATTGCTATAACAAAGAAATTTTACAATACAATGTTGAAATTTTGCTTTCCCGATCGTGATACGTCTGAGGGAGATGTTGTTGATGATGTTGATGAAAGTTCTGGAAGTACATCATCTGTTAAATCAACAAAATCAAAATCAAGCAATAAATTAAAGAAAAATTCTAAAGATTCAGAATTTTATGTTAAAATTGAAAAGGACGATGTTGAAAAAATGAAAGAACGCGCAGAAAAGAATAAATTATTTATATATATAAAGATACCAGAAGTACCTGTGCGTGTAAGTTATAAAGGGAATAAAGAAAAGAACTTGGAAGATATAACGGATTTTTCTTTAGTAATTCCTACACTAGAGTATCACAATGTTACATGGACATGGCTTGATTTATTATTAGCAATGAAATCTGATAGCAGACGAGTCATTTTATCACAAGTATGTGCAATCACTCTAATAGATAATCACAGAATTTTATAAAATTATTAAATCTTCTAGGCAATAAAACAAAAACTGCAGATACATAGAAATAAGCCATTAAGTTCAATTGGAGAAAGGGCATCCCCACAGGAGGAAGACAAGGCAAAAATGCTTTTTGGAAATCGACATGCTGTAAGTAGAATTATAAATTTATTTATTTTATATAAAAATTGTTTTTAATATTGTTTTTCAAGCGTACTCGTAAGGTATAGTATTGCAAAATCAAAAAAAAAAAAAATAAAATCGAATAAAATATTTTAAATAGCATGTATAAAGCATTTAAAAATTTTTTAATAATTTATTGTTATTTTTTAATTTTAGAGCGAAAATAAGAGCCAAAGAAAGGGAGGTGTTTTTAAATTTCAAAAGTAATTCTTTCATGGACATAATTTAACTTCTTAATTTAGGTTTTAATATATGTATATGGTTTAAGCTTTGACATTTTTTTTATTTTTTACAATATGTTATATATTTTTTTATTAACGTAACTTATGTACAAAGAACAAAAAAGAATAAACATTATTTTAATAAATTTTATATATTTATTTGCTAACAATTAAAATACACTAACAAGCATTTATTACATTTTCTTTTTTTTTCTTTAATTTGGCCATGATCTTTTAGCAATATTTCCTTGATATTTATTTTTATATTTTAAGCCTGTGACTAATGTAGAACTTTTTGGAAATGCAGTATGACCACCAAATTTCGTATCTGTTTCAGAGTTAAAACGGTGATATTCATATTGAATGTGAAGATTTTTAGGCAATTCTGTTGCTTTCATAGCATCTAATGGTAATGTTGTGTTAACCGACGTTTCATAAAAAGTTATAACATCATCTGTAAAAACGATAATAAAAATTAATTTCTAAATATAATACTTTCTAATTTGTGCAGTAATTTGTAATACAAACCAATATTCTTAATTTCATGGAGTTTAGAATTAGGGATTCCATGTTGAAATTTATTAAAACATAATTCTAAAAATGTATATTTTTGCTCTGAGTTAGTAAACGAATTCTTTTTGTTTTGAATGTTTAATGTTTGGCAAAGTTTTTCTATTTCATCATGCAAATCAGTTGGAGGGTTGTACGGCTTATGTGCTCTGAGATAACTAAAATATAAGGTAGAAAGAGAATATTATCTTATTAATATAAGAAGATTGTCTATAAAAATAAAAAAGTTTCTAAAAGTTAAATATATATATTTTAAAATCAATAAAATTGCTTATGGTTATTTGCAAAGTGAATGCAAAATTTATCAGTTAACTGCTGACATCTGTGAATCGTTTTTAAAATTAACGCATGCGCATTTGCCAGCTGATCATATTAAAATGCAGTCAGACAAGTTTTCAGAAATTGAAAAATTGTCTGCCATTTGCCAGTTTGCTTTAACTCCTCTAACTGTACACACCCTTTCGAGGCTAATGATTCTGCCACAGAGTCAATTCGTTGTCCTGATTCAATTTTATTTGATTTTGAATTGTTACCGCGCTTTGTAATTACACTCGCGTAACATCTTGCAGCTTCCTGTGGATTATACAAAAAAGGATTTAAGTGAAATAAAATTGATTGTTTCTTATGTGGATTACAGTGCATTATATATGATGGAAAATATATATGTTATGTCAGTGAAAGAGTACATAATATAATTATTGAAATATTGGAAAAGTTAAATAATTACAAAAGTGATTACTCACGTATTTAGTTAAATTTTGTTGACCCGTTTTTCGTAAGACATGCCTTATGAGAGCCGCCATGGTTAATACTTAAATATAAATTGATTGAATTAATAATATACGTACGTTAAGAAAAAGTCGGCATAATAAATATTGGTTAAAAAGAGATAGCATGAAAAAGCGTATTTCGATTTTTAATTTAAACTAAAAAATCAACAGCTCGTGAATATTCGTTATATAGAAACCGAGTTTTATTACGCTGTGGAAATTATTTTCAGTGTTGCCAAGTTGATATCATTATAGTTAGTACAGTAGTATTTTTTAATTGAAAATTTTCTCATTTGTTTATCAAAGTATTATATTTCAATAGTAAATATAAATTTAACAAAATGTAAAATTAATTAAGAGAAGAAATCTATTATTGAAGTGAGAACAAAAGAAAATAATAAATGAAAATTTTTCACCTATAAATGAGGTAGTTTGCAAATGTCAACCTGACAACACTGCTTAGCTTGTTGTTCATGTCCGCCATTTTCTAGTCGCCATCGAAGGTGAAAACCTTATTAAATGTTGGTGTTAAAATTTGATTTTTAAGTGATTATCATTATTTATAAATAGTGAAAAGTGTTTTTAAGTGAAAATGATTTATTTAATACAGCAATGACGCATCAAAACCACCAAACAAACGGCGCAAGTTTAGAGGATTGCCACACAAACTTTTTTGCCTTGGTAGGTTAAATAAAAATTATCATAGTTTTCATTATTATCGTCTTATAAATTAAGAAAAAGTCTTATAGTTTTAAAAAGAAAAAAGCATAGTGTAAAGTATATTACTTGTTATTATTATGATAAAAAAGGAATTACCTTGAATGCACGAATTATTTATGATAAATTTAAGATTGTTTGTAAACCCACTTGACGGATGTCAATTCGAAGAGCTTTTACCGCTAGGGGGCCACAAGGTGAACCTATCATGGTACACAAAAATATATAAATACTGATTAATAAAAATTAATATTCTTAAAATTCATAATTTATGTAAAATCAATTGTTCAGCGAAATTTACATTTTGACTTAAGAACAAAAGGAAAAAAATAATAGCATAAAATAATAACAAAAAATTTAAATTTATTGTTTTCCTTTTGTAAAAGTGTATATGTTAATCATTTTTTAGTTTATATTTTTGTTATCTATAAAATATTATATTTTATTAAAAACGAATTCTTATTTGCGGTTTAGTCAATAACATTCATAATAATATTCAATAATATTGTATATATTATTGCTGTACTATTATTATTATCTATTAAATCAATTTATTTATGAAAATAATAAATATTCCCATATTAAAAAAAAATGTAACAGTACAATAAGCTTTGTTTTTAAATGAAAAATACAGTAGTAGAAGAGAACAGAAAGTTATTTATTAGTTTTTTTTTCTTTTTAATTATTTAGTTTTACACAATTAAAGTAGATTCTGTGAGAGAACTTTAAGAGAAAACATTCAACAACATAATAATAATATTATTAATAAAAAAAATGTAACAAATACATATTAATAAGAATTTAAATAATGATAAAATAAAATAATAACAGAAAAAAAGGTGTAATGACGACATTTATAATACAAATATACATAAAATATCTTTAAAATAAATTTTTTTTATATAAAGTTGAATATTGAACACAAAAGCCTGAGAGAGTGTATAAACAAGATTAAAATGAAAACGTTATTTAATTTAAGTAGTGTATGTAGTATATAATATTATAGCTGTATATAATGGTTGTTACTGCTGCTGGCTGATGCTGAAACAAAATAACAAAAAGAAAAAAATTTGATGAAAAATCTGTGTGTGTGCAGTTTTTAATATTTTTTTTTTAAATTCTACGACTCGTCTTCTATAATTTTATATTATTTTCTTTTATCTTGTTTGAATTATTTAGTTTTATTTTTGCTAAACCATAGTTTGGAAAATATCTAAAATAAAATTAGTTTATTAAATATTTATGAATAAAATAAACTATTTTTTCTTTAATAGATTTTATTTTTATTATTATATTAAAGTAAAACTTTTAAATATGCTCAATTTTGTTAAACATAACTATATATATATATAAACTATTTGTCTAATCTTTTTATTATGGTAAAAGTTTTATTTTAGCAAATAAAATTTAATGATTTTAAATATATTTTTGTTTTTTTCGAATACTAATAGTAGCTGCTACTTTAAAAAAATGATATATTCATAAATATATTATTTTTCTATTTTGCTATATTATTCAATGTATGTTTTTTTCTGTTTTTGCTTTCTATCCTCCTGCGTTACATGTTGACTTGACATGTTTAAAATTTATAACAATACGTTTGAAATTGCTGTAAAAATCGGTTAAACAACATTTGGTTAACATTGAATAATGCACAGGTAAAATTTAACTAGAAAATAAAATCTAAAGAATTTGTGGAAATTTTTTTTGGAAAATCAAAATCAATATATTGAAATTACTTTTAAAAGATCTGATAACTTTTTTTCACCTATAAGCTATGGGTCAATTTATTTATTACAAAATTTATATATATATATATATATATATATATATATATAAATGTATTTAAATATAAAATTAATAATATTGTAAAACAGTGTTGATGTGTATGATTTCTTTTAAACAGCCGTTTTTTTTTCTACTCTTCTTATAGTTAAGGAATTGCAAAAAACAAAAACATCAAATAATAATAAGAGCAAAAAGTTAAAAGCAAATAAGCACAAAAATAAAATAAAAAAGACAGTGTAGCTGTACACAGCAATTTAGTATAGTAGAAAATGTAGAATATAAATGTGTATATAATATAAAAGAAGAAATAATAAAATAAAGAAGGAAGAAGAAAAATTAATGGAGTTGTGTGATGTATTGATTACATTTGTACACAGATTTCGCGTATCATGTATTGTAAATATATATATTTATATACACATATTATTATATTATGACGATATTTAAATATAAACAAGAACAAAAATGAATTTTTAATTAAATGTAATACGAAAATTATTGTTTTTTCATATACATATATGTAAACATATTTAATAATTTTTATTTATGATTTTTAAAATGACATTTAAAACTCAATATTCATAATATCGCTCTAGCTGTGTTTTTATAATAAACAATAATGAAAGTAATAATTTTTAATTATAATATTTGAAAATCTTGCGCAGATGTAGTTGCAAAATAAAATATATCAAATGGTTGTATTATTTTCGGTGTGTTGTTTTCGGTATAATAATAATAATAATAAAAATACTTGCATGCAGCAAGTTAACCAATCGTGGTTGTATCTTTTATAATATACTACACGTGCAACCAATACTGCAAAACAGTAAAATTAATGAAAGAAAGAAAAAAAAAAAATTGGGGATAGAGAAATTTTATCTAAATTCTTCTACATATATAACAAATGTATATAATAAAGGAGAAGATATTAATGTAAAAAGAAATGAAAAGAAAAAAAAAGTATAACCGAAAAAAATGTAATAAATAAATATATATCTACGCAACAGTGTTGAGTATATATTGTGCTTTTTTTTTATTTTTGCTTTTCAACAGCACACACATTGTTAAGAATTATTCTCCTTCGTTTGACCGCATAGGAGGCATAATAGAAATAAAAATGTGTTCAATATGATTATTATTATTCATAGTTAAGAAGTTAACTAACATCCACACTCTGGTCACATTTGACTTTATTTTATTTATTTATTTTGTTACTTGAGCAAAAAAAAAATCAAATAAAATAAAATAGTCAAATAATAAATATAACTAAAAGTTTTCTGTATTTGTTAAATTTTTATTGCTCTTTTCTTTTATTTTTGTATTTAATGATACCAAATAATTAAATTTGCTGCTTATTTTGCGCTCTGCTGCTGCTACTCGTTAAAATATGTTTATTTATTTACTTAATATATTTTGTTAAATAAATTTTCGATTACATGTATAAATAAATAAATGTAAATATCTTTTTAGATTTGTTTGCTTAATTGATTTTTTCTCAACTCAACAAATATAATTAACGTAAAAACTATAAAAATAACTTTTTGATACTATTATTAGATAATTTTTTTTTATTTTGTTTTATAATCAAATAAAAATAACTAGTTTTATCGCATCGCGCCTCTAAGTCTCGATTTAAATATGAATTATGTTTTTATTGATCAGTTATATATATATATATAGAGCAAATTTATAAAAAGAAATAAGAATAATTAATAAAATATATTGAGAAAATTAAATTGATTTTTTTGCTTTCTCTCTATAAAAATTGCTTTTTATTTTGAATGATTAAATATAAGTAAAGAAATGACGTTAATCTAGGATTATTTGTTTTAATTCTTTAGTAATGCATGATTACAGTTTACTTCTAACAATGTGATGATATGTATATTCGTATATAATAAAATTATTTTTATAATGTGCATGAAACATCTTGTCTTAAATATTAATTTTATTGCATTTATGTTTGTGAATTAAAATTGATAAAGTGTGTCGTTGAACGAATTGGTGGATTTTTTTTGTTGGTTTTATTGTTTTTAAATAACATAATTTTTGTATTATAATTTTGGAAGAAATTAAAAACTATACTAGTAAATACAATACGTAAAATAGTATTTATTTTTTTTTTTTAGTAAGGTTAGTTAAGTTCATTGTTATAATATACCTCAGTCAACAACAGTAATAAAAGAAAGAAAAAAAAAACCAGAAAGAAATAAAAATGAAATCAACAAACAATAATATCGTTCTGTTTTCTTAATGATGTTTACATGTATAGTTTCTCTATAATAAGATATTTTGTATACATTTATATATTTATATAGATTAAGATATGCATATTAAAGCTTACACATTTATACAGTATTTAATTTAATTTTTTTTTTAATTTATTTCTTATTCAGTTATAAATTAAGAAACTTAATAAAAATGATACAATCAATGCGCGTAACCATATACATACATATAATTGTATAATGTTATTATTATATTTCATTAAATAATTATATTTAAATATGTTTTTTGATAATAATAATAATAAGAATACAATCAACAAATTTTTATCACACATGTAAACAATGTGTAATTTAATTTTTATATATAAATGTATATTTCGTTAATATTCACACGGTCTCAGAATTTAAACGGTCGTTAACATTGTATATACACAGTTTTTTATTTTTCTTGATTTTTTTTATTATTGTTAATATTTATTTTTCTTGGTATAATATATATAAATAAATTACTTACAATGATATAATTATTGTATGATTATTATTATATTTAAATGAAATTTTCTTAGTAGAAAATTTACCTATTTTTTATTATTATTTTTATTAATTAAATACTTAATATTTATTTTAATTTTATGCGATTGCGATTCTCTATTTTTAACTACAAAGTTATTTTTAAATAAAATACTATTTTTAAATTTTTTTTTCTTCCATTTATTATATTCTGATTATAATAATTATTTCTTTTCTAAAGATTTATTTTATATTTTTAGATATACAAATAAATAAATTGAAAAGAAAAATCTATATATAAAGATAGATAGAAATTGTGCAACTTTCTAATTATGTCAGAGAAAGTTGAATTACAAGATTATTAAAGATATTTATTTTTTGTATATACAAATACTTAAAATTTTAATTATTACCTTGCAATTATTTTATTGTATTTTCTATACAGTAATTAGTAGTATCAAGTTTATACAAATGTCATATTGCTACTATAAAGGTAAATGCTCTAATAATAGTTTGTTCTTCGTACCCAATAATATATATTTGTGTATAATATTTTCAAGTTTATTTATAAATTATTGTTTGAGGAGCTTTACATTCTTTACATTAGTTCCATAAATCTTATATATAATAAAAGCAATTAAATATTATAAATAAAATGTATATGAATGTTACAATTTTATTGATACTCAAAATTTTTAATAACGTTTTTTTTTTTACTACATTGATTTCATTGAATGAAAATTGTTGTTTTTCTTTTTATTTATTTTTTATTTCTCTTTATTTTTGTTTGCTTTAGTAAGCATTATAGTTTAAATTGTTAAATTATTTGTAAAAGAAAAATCGATTTGTATGAAGACGATACCATACACATTTATTAGAATTTATAATATTTAGACATGAATAGTGGTAGTTTTTTTTTTCTTTTTTTTTTTTTTGTTTAATACAGATTTTTGTTGTTATTATATGTATATACACTTGTATATTATTATTCTGTGGTAAATTGTAGTCGTGGCATTTTAATGTCTTCCTCCTCACTCTATATGTACCATAACATCATATCATATCATTTTTTTTTTTTATTAATGTATAAAACAAAAATAAAACAACATAATATTTATGTACACTTCATAAAGTGAATAAACATGAATAGGTTTTCTTGACTTTTACTTATGGTTGGTTTGTGCCAGTGTATATGTAGCATATTACCATTTTTACCTCAACATTATTTTAGCTTGAAAAATTTCGTTTCAACAATTCATAAATAAAGTTTTTATTTATTTTATTAAATAAATTATTTGTTTTACATTTTATATATTGTATTGCATGCAATTATATTTATGTTTATTTTATTATATTATAATTAATTGTGTTTTTTTTTTCGTAACTTATTTTATTTTCTAAGAAATAAAAGTTTTTTTTTTTTTTGCTTTTTGAAATTTATTAAATTGAATTTTAATTATGAATCTATTATTGTTATTACATATATATACATATATATTGAATAGAAAGCAAGCGTTCATTCATTTTTATATAATGTTATTGTATGTACCATGGTACGAATTATTTTTTAGCTTTTTATAGAAAAAGAAACGGTAAATAATTAAAACATCATTAAGCGAATACCATTTTCAGTCAAATATAATAATCATCAACAGCAAGTAAATATGTAATGAAAATAAAAGAAATTTTTAATTATTTATTTAATGTTTTAATTTAATAAATAATTTTTATTTATTTATTTTTAAAGATAAAATTTTAATGTGACGTAATATTATTATAAGAATTTATTTAAAAACGAATAATATAAATATATAATTCTTTACTTTAAACCACTTGCTTAAAATTCGCAATAATTAATAATATTTATGTTAGTTTAAAATATTTGGTTATATGAAAATTAAATTTATTTATTTACGTTTTTGCTTATATAAATGCTAAAAACAATAATAATAATAATAACCATAAAAAAAAAAAATAAAATACATAAGCAAAGTAGTTTTTAAATCATGCGCAATAAATATTTACCGCATTTATTTGTGTTTTTTTCTTCTTTTCTTTAATAGCAACGACGCTAAACCACATAATTGAACAGAGTTTTATTTTATTTTTTTAATATTTACAAAATAATACAAAATATATTTTTAAACGCATATATGTATAAAAAATAAATGTGGCAACATTGTATTTTATCGCATTTATATTCAATCAAACATAACAGATACATAACAACAATATCGTGTTGTATACAATTTTTTCATTATTATTATTATTTTCCTTTTTTTTCAACCAAATAAACAATTATGTGAGGTAGCTGTGTTATAGCGGTTCTATGATATTTGTTGTTTTTTTTTTATTATATACAAAAAAAAAGTAAATATTATTTTATTGAAATTATTAATCATAATTTTACACACATATACATGTGTTGAATAAATATTAATATGATGATAATGAATAAAAAAAAATTGTTTATATTGATAATAAAAATAATATTATTTTATGTTGCGCTGCTGATACTTAATTGAAAATTTAAAAAAAAAAACTGTTTTAAACTAAATTGATATTATGATAAATTAATTGTAATAAATTGATAACAGATAAATGCTTTTTTTTTAAATGAGTTTATTTAATCAAATTTAGCTAAACTAAATTTTTATTTACAAATTTTGTATGCTCCTTTTTAAATGTTTAATTAATTAAATTTTTGTTTTTATAATATGTTTTTTTCTTCTGTAATAATTAATAATATTTTGCACTACAAATTATTAAATTAAAAGTATTTTAAATAATTGTAATTTTGTAATAAATTACTGATTAAATAAAATCAATGATCGATTAATTATATTTTTGCTATTAAATACCATTTTATGTGTTAACAGAGATAAAGTATAAAAATAAATTGTATTATTATTAAATTATGCATATATAATGTTAAACAATTAAATACAATTAATCAGTTATTAACACATTTTAAATAAATATAAATTTAATATCTAATAAAATATTTATCGTAAATATTTACATCGATGATTAATTGCATCAATCATACATAAGAAAATAAATATTAAATATTTCTTTTTCATTGTATTTATTTATTTTTATTATGGTAATTTTAATGTAAATTCATGAAATTTATTCGCAAAAATATCAATCGCATAAATTGTATTTATATATATTTGTGTATAGAAATTTGTTTATCCTTTTTTAGTGAATTTAAAATATTGTTTTTTTTTTTTTTTATTTGCACTTGTAATGCTAATCTGTTGTTATATAAGTAAAAATATATAACAATAATAATAAATATTTATAAATATCAATGGTCCTCGATTAATAAAAGTCCTTGACCAAATTAACCTTACATTACAATCAAAACGAAAAATTATGCCAATCTCACTTGTTTATATTGTATGCTTTATAATAATACTACAGGTGAAATGTTTATTTTGATTTGCTTTGGGAATATGTAGATTATTGTTTTTATTTAGTTTTCCATGTCATAAAATACTACATATTTATTACATGCAAATCATGAAAGTTTTTTTTTTTTTTATTTATTTTTAAATAGTGTTTAAATGAATGAAAAAAAAAATTCTTTTATTTCTCCAAATGTATAGGAACTATGTATTTACAATTACAGTATATATATATGTACACAATGTACAGTGTATAACTTTAAAATGTAATAAATACTTAAGAAGTACCTTTTAAATTCATTCGTCTTTTAGATTATTGATTATTATTATTTTTGTTGTTGTCTTATTAAAAAAAATATGTGAAAATAATAATTATTATAGTGTAATACGCAGTTTAATAAAGTTTACTAAATATGTGTGTTAAACTGTTTATTAGTGATCTATTTAACCATATAAAGTTGTTGTTTTTTTAAATTTATTTTATATTATTCAAATTAACATTTATAAATTTTGTTTACTCTAGCAGCACTAGTATTTTATATATTTTCATTATAATTTTTGTTTTTATTTTATTTTTGGCAAATAATATTAATTGCTATGTATACATTTAACTACTTTCACTTTTTATTGTACAGAAAAAAAAAAATGTAAATTCTTGCAAAAAAAAAAAAAAAAAAATCAACTGTACATAACAGTACGAACTACATTGAAAAATTAATAAAAACAAAAATCGTGTAGAGTTTTTATTATTATTAAAAAAATAAAAACGAAAAGGGTAGATTTTTATTAAAACAAACAATTCTTTGTTTTAAATTTTTAATTTAATTTTAGTTAACATTTTTAATTTCTATGTACATAAAAATGTGTATAGTAAATAAATTTAAATGAAAATTACAAAAGAAAAACGGTATTAGACTCATTGACTCTGCCATTCATTCAGGTCGATGGCCAGTTAGTTTGATTGTGTTGTATTATTATTATATTTATAATTATTATAATAATTTTATTGACTAGCAGCTCGAAAAGAAAAAATAAATAATTTTTATAAATAATGTACCTTGATATATTATATTACAATATATACATGTATATTATGTTACACATATAACGGGCAAATATTTTTGAATTAAAAAATATTAATCAAAAAATTTGCCTAATAAAGATTTGTAGATGTATTGTATATTGTATTTTTTATGCTTTATTATAAAAATATTATAATGGTTTTGTTTTTTTAGCAACAATAGCAGGATAGTAGATTTTGATTTAATAAATATATACATTTTTATATATAAGTAAAAGTCAGCAAATAAATAAAAAAATGTTTATGTCGCCCCCAAATAAGAATGTTTATTTTTTTTTTCTTAAAATGGTTTTTTAAAACCAACTAACAAGTTACTTGTTTAAACAAAAAGAATTTTTTTTTTTGCTTTAATTAAATGTAAATGTATATGTTTGTATATGACAATTATTAATTATTTATTAGTAAGTAGAAGTTTAGTAGCTAATAGTATTATTAACTTAAAGACAAGGTCAAAATATATTTATTTATTTATTATGATTATAATAATACAATATCTCCGCTGCCGTTCGTTTGCGCTCCTACATTTAAATTTGAAAATGCTTCTGTCGTGTACAAGTACTCATAATTTTTTATTATAAATAAAATAAATTTACACTACTACCTAATAAATGCGATAAAATTTATGTTTATTATATTGACAATTTATTTGTAAAATTATTTATGATAGAAAGTTTATAACAGAAAGAAATATATGTGATTCTGATAAATATTGATTAAAAAAAGAATTATTATGATAATTATTATTATTGTATAAATTAATATGTATATATTTACATTGATAATTTTTCATATAAGCACATAGAATATGTTTAAAGAATTTTATAAAAAAAAAACCTTCATTATTATTGACTACATGCTATGTCGATCTGATTTTAGCAACGCTTATAAAGGCAACTAATTTATTCATACCGGTCGGCGACCTTGGTTGCTGCTCCTCTATTTCGTTTATAATTTTTAATTCATAGCTTGATATACATATAAAACGTTATTAAAATACCAAAAAATATATATTATACTTTTATTTTTTTTAATAATAATTATATTATACAAACTATTTAAGCTTTTATATTATAAATAAATTTAATAAAGTATTAAGAATGAGGACTAAGTAGTAAAATTCTTGATTAGCTAACAATAAATGTAAAATTTTACTAAAATGTAAAAAAAAATGAGTTTGTTGGAATTTTATATTAATCGGAATGCATTTACATGTGTGCATTAGTTCTCATTAGAGATTAGACTATCAAAAAATAATTGGGAGAGGAGAAAGATCTGTCTGGCAAACCTACACAATTTTGCATATTGATTATTTTTGTTAAATGTTCTTTTTTTTATTTTTTAATTAAAATTGTTTTATTTTTTTTTCATCAGGATACATTTATTTTCGTTAAATGTTTTTATTTATTTTTATATCTTATTAAATAAACATTTTTATTTATTTTTTTACAGACCGATCTTTGTGGTATTAAATGGCGCAAACTTGTGTTTGGCGAGAGACCAAATGCATCTAGTGACCCTCTTGAGGACCCTGTGCTTAGTTCATATACACGGTGTCTTGCTGTTGACATACTTTGTGTATGGCGCAGGGTAGCCACTAAAAAAACTATAAAAGTCGATCCTGATCCATCTGGTAATTATTTTGATATAAGTTTACCAGCAACTGGCGCTAGCGTTCAGTCGGTGACATATCCATCATTATCATTAACTGCCGCCAAAGAATTGTGGATATTTTGGTATGGTGAAGAACCAGATTTAACAGAATTAATATCTTCAGAATTATTAAACTCAACTGGTAAGAAAATATTTATGTCTTTAATTATATAAAAGAAAATTTTAGTTTTCTATTTATTTGTTTATTTATTTTTTGAAGAAAAAAACGATGAATCAAAGAATAAATATTCTTTTTCAAACACTTGTTGATTGATAGCATTCAATAATAAAAAAATATAATATATACAATTGTTGAAAAAAAATGATTAAATAACTTTTTATTATAGAATTTTATTAATGTTTTCGTTGCATTTATACATTTATTTGATTATTGAACATGTTGTTATGGTTTATAATATACTCAAGCATTGACTAAATAATAAAAAATAAAATAATATTACTATATTCAATTTTTACTACATTATAATTTACAAAATGAAAACCATATATCTGACTTGTGTGTTATTTTATTTGTTATGACTTTTTAAGTAATTAATAAACAAGAAACAAACATTGTTCTAGGCAATAAAATTTAAATAGTTTAATTTATATACCCTTTTTTAGTGGTTTTAATGTGGGTTGTTGTAAAGTTGTTAGTGTCTTTCTGTAATATCAATAAACATATTTCTTTAAATTAATTTTATTTAAAAAAATCTAATCTTCAAAAAATAAAACCTTTGATGTAAGTCATTTCCAATATAAGAAAAATAAATATTATGGAAAATGAATAATGGATTAGTAAATATATGTGACATAATATATGTTTGAATTTCTTTAAAAAAAAAAATGCAAATATTTTATTAAAATTAATATGGAAAACTGTAAAATGTTGATACAAACGAGAAAAACAATATAAACAAATTGTTAAAAAATAAAAAGCATGAGGACTGAAATTAATTAATAATATTCAAAAGTTTTTTAATAATAATGTAAGGGATGTTCTAGAAGCTGAGCGAGAGAATGTAAAATTTATAATAAATGTACAAAAAAGAGACACTATGCAAATACAGAAACAGAATGAATGTAATGAAGTGACTGCAGAAGATTGGTAAACACAAATGTAATATAATAGAGTTGAGAGAAAACGTTTAAGCGCAGAACATCTAAAAAAAAGTATGTACTTTTGCTGATTTGGGGGATGCTTGGTAAAAAAAAGTATGAAATAATGTTATCCAAGTGGAGAAATTTAACTTGATAAAAATACAAAAGCTGAAATTTGTTGTAGGCATTTTTTTACAATATGTGTAGATATGGTAAAAATTATTTGTATATTATGTATAAAGGTGGACTTAAACAGCTTCAACCATGATGGAATAATAATAGCAGTCTATATAGGGTTGAATTTATGTCGACATTAACGATGTAACAGTTTTTCTATTTTACTTCTCTTTTTTTCTCTTCATGGTTAAATGAAAATAATTTGTAAATTATATCAAGTATTAAAGTTTAGCGTGTTCAAAAAAATTATTTTTCTTTCAAAATAGATTGATCAACAACACAGCACCCGTAATAATAAGCAATATGTATTGATTTTTTTTTTAGTACTTGTTTCCTCTTCTTTTCTAGCCTTTATTAAAGAATATTTCGCCTTTATTCATATTAGTTGATTTGCGTAGTTGTGAATTTTTTTTTTTTTGCAATAAGAAAATAACTAGAAAAATATTTTTTTCCATTATTATAACTAAATAAATATGCAGAAAATATAATATGTTACAAAAAAAAATTATAATAATTAAAATTATTAATAGTAAAAAAAAAAAATTATAATTTAGTAGGTCATCGTTATTGTTGATACACAAAAAAAAAATTATATTTATTTTTTAATTATATTTATGTTTAAATATTTATGTTAATTTTTGACGTTTTTTTATTACTTTAATTATTATTTAAACACTATTTAATCACAATTACTTTCACAATATATTTTTTAATTTAAAAAATAAACAAAAAAAAATTGCTATAAATTTATTTGAAATGTGTGAATGCTTCTTTTGTATACGTAGCGGTTTTAACTATATATTATTTATTACACAAATATGTTTAATATTTTGATAAGGAATATTTAATTAATTTTTCTATTTTATTTATATCATAAATATTAATTCAGTTTATCATATTTTACAACTACGGAAAAATGAATTTATTATTTCATTAATTATGTTTATCATTATAAAGAAAAAAAAATATATAGATGTTATAAATATTTATATACTATACAATTAATATAATGCATTCATATTTTATTTTAATTAGAAACATTTATATTTTATTCTAGTGCAGTTTGAGACAAATCGATATATTTATAGAAATTTTAAATTTATCGTTTCTTTGTTATTAGAAAGAAGTGGTATACTTAAATAAATTTTAATAAAACTTCTTTATGTTAAATTTTGCATTCAGTAATATTTTGTTGCTTACTAGTTACTACCATACCATCTGCTTGTTTTTACTTCTTTTTTTATGTATAAAACACATATTTACATGTTTAATGTTTTACCCATTTTTTAAATATAGTGTTAACCACTATAAGGGTCCCTAATAAAATAGTGTTTATATACGAAATATATGCTGTAAATAATACTAGAATCTGTCAAATATCACTTATACAACAATACATAATGTAAACAGTATTTCTGTATATTACAATTGTATTTTTGCTATTTAAAACATGTTTATAGTAATTATATATTTATTAATAAAAAAGTATTAAATTCACACATTTTTAATCTGTTAATCCTATAATGATGTCTTACAGGCATTAATATGCTAATATTTCAATTTAAATGTTAAAAATTTTTGAAATATATGTAATGATATTTTGCTACTGTCATCGATTACAAATTCATCTTCAACAAAGTAGTGATTAATTTGCATAAAAAAATACTTTTTATAAAAGTTAAAGGTCAAGTTATTGTCACAAAAACATATTACCTTTATTTAAATTCCATTTATGTAAATTATTATGTTAAATTCTAAATTCATTATTATATCTACTTAATTTTCAATGTTAAAATAACAACATATGTATTTTATGCCAAAAAAGGAAAGAGTAGTGCATAGACATTTTTTCACTACTTTTAGCAATAAATAGAAGAAAAATAGAAAAAGTTTTTATTTAATTGATTATTATAAGCGTTAATTTATATTATGTATTACATAATGTGTTTATGCTTTTCATAGGGCTATATCAAACAATTATACAATACAATGTTATAAAAATATAAATTTGTAACTATAATTTGTTTTAATTATAGAGGTTTTCCATAGATATGTAGTGGGATTCTCTTCTACATTAACGTTTTTCATTGAGTTTAATTTTTGTATGTAATATTTGTAATATAAAAGATAAAATGTTTTAATAATGTGATAAACTAAGTATTAAATTTAAGTGTAAATAATATTTGATAAAAAAAATATACGAAAAGATTACAGATTTATATTAAAGAATTTAATTTTTATAATATAGAATTTTTCTTAATTTTTTGTTATATTGAATGAATATTTGACGTCACTATGTGTAATGTGACGTCGTCATAAGACTCTGATTGGTAGAATGTTGCGTGACGTAAGTCATAATCGCAATCGACCTTCATTGCTTGCGATGCGGATACCATCAAACCTAAACGATATGTGTAGTTAATATACATATGAATTAAATAAAATTCATTTTGTTTTTATGTATAAGCTGAGCATATGCCTTCACGCATACTTAGTTTTATACTCAAATATTATGATGAAAAATTTATAATGTAGTAGTGTGTGTTGGTTGCCTGTCACTGACATATCTCTTTTTTTTTACTTTTTTTTTAAACACTCGGTTTATTATTAAAGCCAAAGTTTTGTTGGCAAATACAATAATGACAAAAAAACAGGTAAAGCAGGGTTATGTTTTTTGTATAAAAAATATAAAAAGGACTATTATTGGTATAGTTCCTGTTAAATACACTAAACATGAGAAATTTTTTATAGTCAAATAAGTAAAATGCAATTTATTTATAATAATTTTCGTTTCGAAGCAAATAGTTATCCATACATTATTGGAAATATTTTATATTAATTTGTAAAATTTAAATTTATTACAAAACTTTGATATTGTTCTATATACCGAGTGCAGAGTTTTAAATATTATGCTTAAGTGATTTGTATTAAATATTAGCATCTAAAAAGATATATCTTTATTGATGGCTTCTATAAGTATGCTGTTGAATGTCAATATTATAATCGCGAGATTTTCTGCGCTATTCAGTTGCACATCGATTTTATACATAATAATATTATATCTGCTTTCTACATCTTATAATGTTACAAAAATTCTCAGTTATATTTGACCACGCCCATCATCGTCTATCGTCATTTAAAGCTATTAATAAAACATATGTGGGGGAAAAGAAAGTATATGCGTGAGTTATATGATAATAATGCTCTACCTATAGGCTTATGGTAAACTTATAACTCACTAAATTTACATATTTTGCATACTCCAAAAAATAATTTCGATTTGTTTTGTACTGTTTGTATATTTGTTGTATTTGATACAGAAAATATTTAAGCCACCTTGCCCTTGTCATTGAATGGAATAGATTTCACCATTTTTTATTTAACATTATCTGTTATTTTTTATCTTCGAAATAGTACACTATTGTAGTGTTCACGATGTCCTAAACTTCTTTTTGGCTAAATTGATTTATTAAGAAATAAAAATGACAACATTAGCGTGGTAATATCAATAAATAAACAGCTGATATTGGTGAAATTTAAATCAATTAAAAAATGTGGATAAAATTGTATTTAAAAAAATATCATGCCATGTTTAGAGATGAATAATTTAAAGCTGGTTGATTTAAATTCCCAGAATTTCTTGTAAAATTTTAAATAAAGCTTTAGCCAATACTTAACAACAGACCCCCTCAACAAATAATTGAAATATTGAAAATATAAATTTACTGCTTGTTTATAAAAAATTGTTTAACATTATCGTCTTGTTTTATGCAATATTTTCTAAATTAACAAATAATAATCCAAACAAATATAATTTTATGTTATTTATTGTACTATTTAAAGATTTTAAACAAGAAAAAAAATCAATTTCTATGGATTAGCCTTAAAGTAATATTTTTGTTTAAATTCTCGTCGTGTACAAATAAATTATAAACATTTTTATTAATTATTATAATAGCAATATTTTAAATTACAATTGGCAATTTATTTTATATGTAAACGCAACAATTGTTTAATTTTTTTATGTTTAATTTTTTATTTATTACTTAAATAAATAATAAAGTAATAAAAATGCATTATTTTAATTATACTTAATAAATTAATTACTTTTTCTGCAAATAACATGTAATTATATATTGTAGATATTTCAGTTGGTATATTAAATATCAAGCAACTGTTAAATGTTTTAAATAGTCAATAATGAGTATATAATTGACACGTGCTTTATATGTGTATATACATATATATATATATTTCTATCGCAATCATAGATTACATTAATTCATACATATTAATGTGCATAAACATATATATATATATATATATATATCTACAATGTCGTTACCACCATAAATCAAAATACAATTATTGTATAAATCTACATTTGTCGTATACCAATATTAACACTTTAAATAATGTAAATATTTTTAATATAAACATTACAATTAAATATAGTATAATCATATTTATACAAAATAAAAATATATGTTTATATGAATTTTCTAAATACGGTGGGTAGTATACAATTAAAATATTATTTTTCAATTGTAGCCGGAAAGTGTTTATGACTTTTCATTTATAGAAATTAACAATTTTATTTAATCTTGTATATATATACATTTACTTACATATGTAGTAATATACAATTTTTTTCTTATTTTTTTAGACGGTGAGCGCGGATCATGGGAAGCAGGACTTTCTTACGAGTGTAGATCTCTTCTATTTAAAGCATTACACAATCTTATTGAAAGGTTAGTCAGTCTTTTGAAATTATTAATAAAATATAAATAATTATTATTATTATAATTACCATTTTTCTAACAGGTGTTTATTGTCGGGAGATGTGGTACGACTTGGCAGGTGGTTTGTACAACCATGCACTAACAATGAACGAATATTTGGCAAAAGGTAATATATGCCGATTTTTTTAAATTTTCTTTTCTTTTTTATAATCAAATATTCTGTAAGATTCTATTAATTATTTAAAATGTTTAATGTCACGAAGATAAAGAAAACAAATCTTTTATTTAATATATATGATTATCGTAAAAAGTTTATTTATACGGAAATTAAAGTACATATTAATTCATAGTATTATTGATGTGTTTTTATTTAAATAAATTTCCAAAAGTAAAACGATATCTCTGTGATCACAATTGTGAATCAAAGTATAGATCATCGTAAATATCGTGACAGAAATAAATATAATAATACTAAATCATTTTTTAATTTTATATACATAAATGGGAAATAATAAACAATTATTCTTTTCAGCTCACATCACTTATCGTTTTCATTTGCCTTTTTCGTCCATGGTGATAGCACAGTATGTGCGTCAATGGATTTGCGGGAACATCCCGCTGTTTATCCTTTGACACCTGAATTATTAGCAGAAGCAGCGCAAATTAGTAGTGATTCAAAAGCAAGATCAGTTATATTAGCACCATTTGGATTAGCTGCGACATTGACAGGGCAAAGTTTTCGTTCGCTAGACCCATCAACACAAAAATCGTTAGATGATTGGCGTGAATTTTATCCATTATGTAATCGTGATAATTCAGATTTGCCACCAATTGTTGAAGTGATATCAGGTAAGTTCTTATTGAATAAAAAATTAATTTGATTGTTTTTTAACAGCTATTAATGACTTGTCGATATTTTAGGTGGCGTTAAAATGCGTTATCCAACAAAATATGTGTTGGTTACAGATTTAGATGACACAAATGCATCAGAAAAACAAATAGGTTCTTCAAATTTATCTTTAATAGAAAATGCTTGTAATGATTTAAGCAATCCTGCAAATATACATTTGCCCTCATCAAATGCTACTATATTGCCTGAACGTGTATGGCAAGATTGTATTGTTAATTCTACATTCCTAGTTACAAAACAGGAAATAGATAATAGTATAGGGGATTCCGCGCCAACGTCATCTTCGTCCTCATCTTCATCGTCGTCATCATCATCTGCCATATCAAATAGTAACAATAATAATACCAACAACAATAATAATAATGATGCTAACTTATCGTGGGATTTTGCAGATCCAACACATAAAGTGTCTTGTGTGTGTATAAAGTAAGTTTGTTTGTTATTAAGTTTCTTATTCCTATTTTAAATAATAATTAGAATTAAATATTATCCCTCGTTCATAAATATATTTTTTATTTATAATTTTTATTAAAAAAAAAATTATATTAAATAGAAAGGATATATATTTGTGCATTTGTGCATGCATAAAGTAATTATTAATTTTTTTAAAGTTATTTTTAATTAAATAATTTTTTTGTTTTTTAAATTAAATTTACTATTTGAAATTCGTTTAATTATTTATTTTATTTTAAATGATAAATGTTTAGCTAATATATTTTTCTCTTTGTTGCTATGTTAATAATTTACTGTTGCTCATAATTTGATTATTAATTAGAAATATATTTAAAAAAAAAAATAGGTAATAAAATACAAATATACATTTAGTGGTATCATTTTTGTTAATCGCGTTTCGCGCAAATTCTCCTTTATTGAAGCCAAATTCAAATTAGTAGTGTTGCACATGAAAGCCTTTTCTCATTCTTTATATTAATTTTTAAATCTTTTATATAGAATTAATGCTTTTATAAGTTATTCTTTTGTTAATTGGATATTATTAAGGAAGGATTTTGTAAAAGGGGGTTTTATTTAAATTATTTTCAAAAAAAAAAAAATAATAATAATAATGATAGAAAAAATGTTTGAAATAATTTATTTGACGTACGCGTGGGTAAGTGGTTACAATAATAATGTGGTGATAATCCTTATTAATTATGATGAAAATGCAACAATATTAAAGAGATAATCGTTAAAAATTAAAAACGTTTTTAAAAATTTTAGAATCGTTTGTTTGTGTATAAAATAAATAGAGTAATGTATGTTTGAATTTGACTACTATAATAATAATAAAACACAGATAATAAATAATTAATTAAAGTATAGCAATAATTAGATTATTATTATTATTATGTATAATTTAAACGCCGTTTAAATAATAATATAAGTAAAAAAAAAAATAGTAGTATATATAACTTTATCAAAATGCACTACACTGAACCCATGGGGCCAAATTGGCTTTCAGGTGTAGAAAAATGAGTGGGCGCTCATCAGCATCTGGTGGAAAATCGAGCAGTCGATCTGAAAAGGGGAGTCGCATTGCTCGAGTGCCTTTCCATAGGCGACCACCCCCTGAGCCTCCACAGGCAATAGTATCAACAAATTCTACTGCAACAACCCCTACAAGTTCAACTTGTCTGAACAACAACAATACATCAAGTGCATCCAAGAACAACAATGAACCGGTTAATGTTGCATTGCAACCAACAACCAGTCAAAGGTTTGTCGTTTCGTCAATAAATATGTAAATAATTTTATTGACAAAAAATTTCTTGATAATCATAATTTTAACATTTTTGTTAATAATAATATTAATTATAAAAATATAATAATAAAATTTCATTTTATTGCAAATAATGTAAAAAGAACCATTATCTTACAAGATTCATTGTATATATTTATATATATCTAAATCTATTTATGTATTATGCATATTATTGTTTTACTGTAAATATAATTAT
Source organism: Ptychoptera contaminata (assembly GCA_963942525.1). Taxonomy (NCBI): domain Eukaryota; kingdom Metazoa; phylum Arthropoda; class Insecta; order Diptera; family Ptychopteridae; genus Ptychoptera; species Ptychoptera contaminata. The sequence goes on from OZ012638.1 coordinate 25,751,075, forward strand.
ATATATATATAGTAGTATATATATTTATATATATAAATATATATATATATATATATTTGTATATAGAGTATCTAATACATATCTCAGATTAATGATTGTGTAAGCAACCTTTACCTCCCTTTTCTTCATGGCTGTTGTTGTGCGCAATATCATTTTTAATATATTTTTTTTTTTTTAACTTTACTTTTTATTTATTTAATTTTTTGTTTTTAAATCACGACACTTATATTTGGAAATAGGGCTTCATTAATTCATTTTTCATATATTTTACATATAAATATGTATTAAATTCATTTTTAACCAATAATATAATACCATGTATATAATAAAAATAATATCAAAATTTATATGAATAAAATAAATAATTAATATTTTAGATTCTTAAATATTGAAAATTAATATTTTTAACTAAAATTGATGATTTTCAATTGTTTTGTACTAAAACCATATTTCATAGTTTCACAGAAAGAAAAAAATAATGTTAAAAATTCAAATGTTAATTTATATTTTGTAACACAGAGAAAGAGAGAGAAAAACATAACATAAAATTTAATTTATTTATAATAATAATAATAATAATAAAAAATAAAGCTTTTTATGTTACTTTTTTTTTTTTTGTCTATTATTTGCGCATAGTTCTATTTCACCTATAACATTTCTGCTTTTGTTGGGTATACATATAAGTATTTATAAGTATTTTGCATTAATACATTTACTCTGTAATGAATAATATTTAATCAACCAGTATATCTATAGGTTATTTGTAATAAATAAAAAAAAAATGTAATTAATTAAATAAATATTCTAAAACTTAGTTAATTACGTTAAATTTTTTGTTTAAAAATAAAAAAAAAATTGCATGAGAAACTGGATATTGTTAATTAATTATGTATTTATTTGTTTTAACTATTATTTTAAATTTGAATGTGCATTTATATTTATTTATATATATTTAATACCTAATTTATTTATATTTAATCATTTCACTACTTAATTATTCATCATTGTAAACAAAACATATAAAAATAACTAATAGTTTTATAAATATTATACATATTAAAATATAAAGGTATAAATGGATGTTGACTTTATATTTCAATGCTATTACAATACATATTTATATATAAATAAACAAAAAATAACTTTGAACAATTTAAAAATATTAACTTTATTCTTATTTAGATCTTCTGGGGGAAATAGTACTCCATGTAGCGGACCACCGTCGTATCCTAGAAATCCTCACTCACTGCCGGAATCTCATCCGATACCCTCTGTGGGGTCTCCTGCTAGTATTGCTCCGTCACCTTTACCTAATTCAACACATTCGCAACCAACGTCTGTACCTCCATCAGATCAGGTATATATCAAATCATTATTTAACTTATTTAATTTATGTTTTAAAACGTTTTAATATTTTTTCTTTTCATATTTAAGTTATTACCAGCGATCTCACCTCATCCTCCAGCATCTGCGCCTAATATTGATCCATCTACTCCAATTGAACATAATTTGGATAAAAATACTCCAGCTCCAACACCAACAGACCAATATGATAATAAAAGTGCAAATGCATCACCCTATTCGTCAGCAATAACAACAAGTGTTGATACTGTGTCGTTAAGTGAACAATTACTAAAAAAATGTGAACCGGCCAATAAAAATAATATTAGTGCTACTACAAACAATAGTGCTAATATAAACAGCAATAATAGTAGTTTAACCGCAAATAACACTAATAGCGATTTAACTGCTAATAGTAGTGAAAACACTGACAACAATAATACTATTGTGAATTCAAACGAAAACAAAAATAATAGTGCAAATTCAAACAATACCGAAAACAGTGGCAATGTAAATAGCACTAATAATATGAATGACAATAGTAATAATGATAATAATGATAACGAAATCAGTAATAATAATGATAATAATAGTAATGATAATAATATTGATAATAATAATAATAGTAATAATATTCTTAATAATGATAATACTAATGATAATGATAATACTAATGATAATAATAATGGTAATGATAATAATACATCTAATAATAATGATGATAATAATAATAGTAACAATGATAATATTAATCCTAATGATGGTAATAATAGTAGTAATACTATTGATGATTCAACAACTACAACTTCTTCACCAACATTAACTACTGATGCGGCTGCTACTACTATTAAGACTACCACTGGTACTATCTTAATTACAAAAGATGATACTACGGTTAGTGATGCAAGTAATACAAATGATAATGATAGTATCGATAAAAATAGTTCTAATAATAATGAAAATAGTACCAATAATAATGATAATACGTCTACTATGGCAAATATTTCAAGTACTATGAATAATAATGCAAGTGGTAATATTAACAATAAAAATGATGCTAATAGTGAAAATAATAGTGTAAAAAATAATATCAATAGTAATACAAATAATAATAGTAACTCCACTGCTAATGTAAATAATATTAATAGTAATAATACTATTACAAACAGTAACAAAATTAATAATTATAAAAAGAATAATAATAATAATAACAATACTAGTAATAAAAATAATAATAGTAATATTAATAATACAAATAATAAAAATAATAGAAATATTCAAAATAGTTATAATAATAAAAATAAAATTAATAGTGTTAATAATGTAGTTCTGTTAGTGAAAAGACCTCAATTAAGTTCGCGAGATTATGAAAATGTAATTGATGATGATTTTATGCCAAACCAATTAATATATGATTATACAACAATGGAAGCATGGTAAGTTTATATATCACATAATTGAAATATCCTGAGTTTTAAACGGAAGAATATATATATGAGATAATAATGTATTCTTATCAAAAACTCAAATAAAAAAAAAATAAAATCATAAATTCGTACAATTTTTACAAAACATGATTAATTGAACATTAAATTGATTGTAACAAAATTTAATTTTGTTTAATTATTAGAAAAAAAAAATAAACATTTAAATATATTTTTTTTAGGGCTAACCATCCAATAAAACGTTATAAACCAAATGAGGACTCAAAAGTTTATCAATGTAGTAGGAAACAAACTACTTACGATTTATATGCTGGTCAACCGCATGCACAATTTATAAATACACCCAATGTACCACAAACAGTAGCAACATCGGTGCCATTAGAATCATCAAAGAATCAAATTAAAACAGAATTAATGTCTACTGACGAAATGATGGATACTGAAACATCATTTTTACAAGCACATGAAATTAAAAAGGAACCAGTTGATGCAGGGTCAGCAAATAATAAAGATAGTGGTAAATTTGTTACGGGGAATTTATTTACAAGTGAAGGGCTTCAGGCTTCTTATAGAGATTTAGAACAGCTTTTCGACAATGATATAATGGAGAATGACATATCAAATGATGAAACCGTAATATTTATTTGATATATTATTCTATATAGTTGCTTTAATTTATTTTTAAATTATAGTTGCAGGTTCATACACCGCCTGATTCAAATAAGTCGATGATTGGGATTGATGAAACAAAGCGCATCAATATAGGTAATTCAAATACGGGTATGCTTAGACCAGAGGATCTTACCAAAATGTTTCCAACACCTCCAAGCTTAGAACATCATCCGAATTCTAGTCCGAGTGGTGGATCAGATGTACCAATGACGGAAATTGAAACACCAAAAATAAAACAAGAAATTTATCCAAATCTTGGTAGTCCAACGAGTGAACAAATTGAGGTAATAAAATGTGAAATAAATAAGATTTATTTTTGATTACTAATATGTATATTTTTAGGATTTTTCATATGTTTTTGTGCCTCCGCCAATGTGTAAATTTGTTGGTTCATCAAAATATGCACCATTAACTAATTTGCCAAGTCAATCTCTGCAACCTGTTTTATTGCCACCAAATAGTATTTATAAACCATCTTGGCAACATTATCAGCAAAATAATAATGGAATAATTAACAATTCAAATGTCAATAATAACAACAACACTAGTTCGAATACTAATGCTAATAGCAACAACAATAGTAGTAACATTAATTCAAGTAGTAATAATAACAACAATAATAATAATAATAATAATAATAATAATAATAATAATACTAGCAGCAATAATATTAATAATAATATTATTACTAATAATGTCAGCAATAATCCTGTTAACAATAATAGTAATAATAATTTAAGTGAGAAGCAACAAATGACAATGTCTATGCAACAACCTTCAATTCCGATAAATAATTGGATAACAATGTCATCAGGAAATGCATTGGCGAGACCACCATCATTACCATCAATGAGTAATGTTAATGCAATAATGAATCCAAATGCAAGTAATATAAATTTGAATCTTGGAATGAATATGAATACATTTGGAATGCAGCAAACACATTTAAACAATATGAATTTAAGACCCGGAATGTCACCAATATCACCAGCGACGTCTAGTGGTCCACCATTTACAAATATAGCTGCTGGTAGCCCTATGCATATAAATCCATATCGAAGAACTCCAATTCCACCACCACCGCCTTATGAACTTGCTGTTGCTAGTCCTGCCACATCTACTTCATCATATTTAAATAAACAATTTCATTCAGAAGAACCCGCAACACCATCTGTACAAAGGATACCAGAAGCAAATGCTTTGTTAGTAAATGTTTTATTATGTGATACGTCTTTGAATATATTCCGGGATCATAATTTTGATAGTTCAACATTATGTGTATGTAATGCTGGGCCTAAATGTATTGGTAATATACGTGGCGCCGATACAGGAGTATATTTATCTCTACCCGGTAGCAATTTTAGATCAAAGTCAATATTATATAATGGAAGTGCCTTTATGGATTCTCCCATGGGTGGAGGAAGTGTTGTTAATCAAAAGGGTAATAAAGATGATGACATAAATTGTAATTGTGGATTTAGTGCGGTAGTGAATCGTAGATTAGCTCACCGTTCGGGTTTATTTTATGAAGATGAAATGGAAATAACTAGTATGGCTGAAGATCCGACAAGTCATAAAAAGGGTTCACTCTTGGCTTGTATATTAGGCACTGTACAAAATGAAACCAACGCAACAAATGAAAGAGAAAACTGTGATAATTTGCCACTAGCAATAATGGATTTGTTACGTGAACAATGTGCTGTAGTGCAAAGTTCTAGTAGTTCAATCAATCGAGCTATAAAGTGTTTTAGAAAAGTGAAATCTCGTAATATAGACAATTCTCATTTAAATATTTTAGAATATACAGATGCACACGATGTCATTGCATTAGCACTAGAACAAAGTCGTGTTGCATTTGAAAATACAATGTGCAAAATGGAAATGGATAATTTTAAATTTAATAAATCTAATGTTAGTGTCCATAAATGGCCTTATGTGAAAGCGGGTGGTTCAAGAAGCAATCAGGATATCATAAGGATAATGAAATCCATGCAACCACTTTTACAGGAAGCGTTTCACACGAAGTGTCCATCGCGATTATGGGATGCACCATATACAGTTCAAGGACCATTAACCTGGCGACAATTTCATCGAATGGCAGGTCGTGGTATTGGACAATGTGAGCCTCAGCCAATACCATCCGTGGTTGTTGGACATGAGAAAGATTGGTTATCAGTAGCACCATATGCTATACACTATTGGGACAAATTATTACTAGAACCATATTCATATGCACGAGATGTTGCGTATATAGTAATTGCACCAGATAATGATTATGTTGTGTCGCGAATAAAAACATATTTTAAAGAATTAAGTACCACTTATGAAATGTGTAAATTAGGTAGACATACACCAATTAAGGGTTGGGACGGGATTTTACGGGTTGGTAAATCAATACGTACAAATTTAACAAATGATTCTATCGATGAATGGTTTACGATACTTGGCGATAGTAAAACTAGTGAAATGATTCGGTTGTATGCACAGGTAAATTATTGAATAATATTTTATGATGTAAAATTTATTAACATTAATCAATATATAATTTATTTTTAGGCTTGTCAACATAGTTTGGTACCATATTTATCTAAAATACCATCTGATAAAAGCTTATTAGATCCACCAGAAGGAATAAATCATAATTCAAGTAATTCACAAAAGGATCGTCCAATGCCCAGTCCAATGCCACCACCAAACACTCCGGATCCGTTGCAACCAGGCGAAAAAGCACCAAATACACCGAAATCTGATAATGGTAAATTTATTGAAATAATATTTTATTGTTTCATAAATTAATAAGTTTAATAATTTTAGATTCTGAAAATCAAAGAGATAATCTAAATACATCATCTTCGCAAATATCGAGTGATCCTTTTGGTTGTAGTGATGATGAAACGAATCAACCATGTATTGTTATTTATATAGTTGAACCGTTTACTTGTGGAACAGATTCAGCAGACTTGCATAGACTTGCTTGTTTATCGTTATTACGATGTTATTCTAATATTTTGTCATCGATACCAGAATCAATACGCACCAACATCAATTTTCAGGTATTTTTAATTTTTTAATATTCCAAGTCCTAATAGTTATTAAAAAATTATGTTTTCTTATTTCATTTGCATAGATAATATCACAAGAAAGTGTAATGGAATTAGGTCGCCATAGAAGTCGAGTACGATTAAGCGATGAAATGCGTTGTTTAGCATTGAGTGTTTTCTCTCAATGTAGACGATACCTAGCACATTCAAGCAATATAAAAAGTTTAACAGGTTTTGGTACCGCAGCTAATATTGACCATTTTCTAAAAAATAAAGACGAAAAAAATCGTGCTCCATACAAATTATATACACCACCATATATATTAGCCGCACAACATGAGAAAAGCGAAAATTCAGAATCATTTGGAACAACAAGTGTTGAACAACAATCATCGGTTATGTATTGCAGCTATTGCTTATCAGAAGATCAATGCTGGTTACTGGCTGTAGCTACAGATGAGCGAGGAGAACTTTTAGAAACCACAACCATAAACATAGATATTCCTAATAGAAGCAGAAGAAAAAAAGCGTCTGCACGCCGATTTGGTTTGCAAAAGCTAATGGATTTTATTTTAGGAGTAATATCACAAAGTGTTCAACCTTGGCGCTTAGTTGTTGGCCGTATTGGTCGCATAGGGCACGGAGAATTAAAAGGTTGGAGTTGGCTACTTAGCAAACAAAATTTATTAAAAGCGTCAAAAGAATTGAAAGATATTTGCGAGCAGTGTTCGTTAATGAGTCCTCACTCTGTACCGAGTATACTGAGTGCATGTCTTGTCACATTAGAGCCTGATTCAAATTTAAGAGTAATGCCCGATCAATTTACACCCGACGAAAGATTTAGTCAAGTATCAATGCAATCACCATTATCAACACCCCAAGATGTAACTTGTACACATATATTAGTATTTCCTACAAGTGCTGTAACGCAGGTAATATATTTTGAATATGATCAATTACCAAATGATTTTGTAATTAATAATTTGTTTTATATTTCTTTTAGTCTTCTCAAACAGCTTTTCAGGAACAACATATAAATGTTTTATTAGGAGATAATGAACTTTTTTCTGGATTAGAAGATGATGAGGGTATGGAAGGAATGGATGGTATGAATGGACTTGGAGACATTTTCGATGGATGGGATGGTAATTATTAATATTGAAAAATTAATAAATAAATATATTTAATCGTACCGTCTTAATTTCAACTAGGAGATGTTCCTATGCCACAGACAAGTCCTGGCCAGAGTTCGCTTCATGGCAGTCCAAATGGTTTAGAAGATAATTGTAGTAGACAAAGTCCTGGGCCAGGAGGTATAAACAATTCTGGTCCTAAACAAGACACAGAAGAGGTATATTTAGTATTCTATAATAGCAATTGATTGATATGAATGATAACCGTTTATTAACTTTTGTTTTTTATAGGTTGGCCAACTTCTACAACAACCGCTTGCCTTAGGTTACCTCGTTTCAACAGCACCAACAGGACGAATGCCATCTTGGTTTTGGTCATCATGTCCACACCTGGAAAACGTTTGTCCGGTTTTTCTAAAGACTGCTTTACATTTGCACAGTCCGTCAATACAACAAAATACGGATGATATATTACAACAAAATCAATCATCTGGAGCAGATCACCCATTAGATTCAAGTTTCACAGCAGACGTACTACGCTATGTGCTCGAAGGCTATAACGTGCTATCATGGCTTGCAATGGATTCTAATACACATGACCGTCTATCGTGTCTTCCCATTCATGTGCAGGTGTTAATGCAATTGTATCATATGACGGCTGCATTAGCGTAGTGCTACGATTAGTTTGATTATTTTACTTTTTAATATCTTTTTTTAAAGTGAATTCATTATATGAATTTATTAGTTTCAATTATATAATTTTTTTTGTTTGTTTTTTAATAACAAAGATATTATAAAAGTTCAAAGTATTTTTGTAATATAGATATACAAAATAATTTTTTCTTACCTGATCATAAAATTTGTTGTTTAAAAAGTGAAAATTTATTTTATTGTTTTGTTAGTGAAAATGTTGTCAGTTATTACTATCCATAATAATAATAATGAATTTAAAATAATCAAACCACGTTGATTTACATTAAATAAGGCATATTAAAAAATTTTATATGTATATATGGCCTCTTCTTTTGTCTGTGATATTAGATTAATCAATTTTTTTTTTAATATAATTCTAAAAAATGGACTCAAAAATATAATTGATCTGGTATAAATTCTTGTACATATTTGATTATTGTTTAATATTAATAATAATAGTAATAATAATGATGATAATGACTAGACAAAACGTTCATGTTAAACATAACAATGCAAAAAAAAAGAACGTTGTAATAACATATGTAAAGATAACATAATTGATGAACACTTGCTGAGTGAATTATTATAAAGTAAAAAGTAATACATTAACCCAATTATAGGAATGACCAAATTAAATTGATTTTTTAAAATGAGATTTTATTAAATACAGTAAATAGTTTAAAATAATAATAATAAATATAACAAATGTTAAAACATAAATTAAGATTTTTCATTTAATATATAAATTATTTTAGCATTATTATTATTTTAACATAAATTATATTTAAATTAATATAAATAAATATATATATAATTTTTTTTTTAAATAGATAATTTCAAGAGAAAGAATGTACATCAATATAATAATTTATTAAGACAAAAATTAAATAAAAATAATAATAGTTCTACTCAATAATTTATTTAATTATTCTTTTTAAAAAATTACATTTTGAGTAATTATATATTTATATTATTTTTTTTTTTAATTTATACATTAGTTTTTTATTTTATATAAAGTAATTTTACTAACAAAAATTTAAAATAAAAAAATTGTACAAATATTGAAAAGAAAAAGTAAAATTTATTTATTCTTCATTATTTGTTAGTTAAATTTATTAGAAGAAAAGAAATTACCATAAATTACTTTGAATTTCATTATATATTATGTCAAAATAAAATAAAAAAAAAAAACATTGGATAAAAATATTATTATTGTAATTATTAAAAAAAAAATGATGTTATCATTAATTCATAAAGTTCTTAAATTATGAAATGATGGTTAAAATGTATTAAGGTGTTTTATTGTAGATTTGCATAAGAGAAATTCACGTTTTCCATTATCCAACAAACAAACATTACAATTGATATATAGCAAAAATTTTTGGTTCGCTTCAATTGTACTTTGTAAAATTTTATATATTTTATTTCTCCAAGGAGTATAAAATTGTTGTGTGAAATTTCATTTTTATTTTTAGCATATGTAAAGGTAGTTTTTTTTTTCATGTTCGGATTTGTTAAAGTAATTATTATAAGATATATGAATATATTTAATTTCAATAAATACAATAAACTTTAATGTTGAATTATTATTTTGTTTATTTATTAATTGTCATTTAATTAATTAATTTTAAAAATTCTTTACTATTTTTTAAAGATCTTCATCCAGGTGTCTTTCTCTATATTTAAATATTCTTTTTTCGATTAAAAAACGAAAACACCTTCTATTTTCCATTATTACTTTGAAAATAAATTAAATAAATCTTATCTCTATATATCTGCAATAAAGTATCCAACAATCATGTTAATACTCTGAGTACAATTCGTTTTATTAAAAAATAAAAAAAATTATTAAGTTAATTGATGCAATAAACTTATAAAAATAATAATTAATTAAGTAATTTAAGTTAAACATTTAAGTGCATTAATTTATCAAAAAAAAAAATAAATAAATTATATAATAATAACAATATTGGAGAAAATGCAATTAAACATATTGTTAATTAATTAAATTAAATTAATATATTTATTTTAATTTTCTATATAATTTTTTTAATTTTGCTTTGACCCAATAATTTATTATTTAAATAAAAAAAAATAAAATTTTTATTCATATATATATAAAGAAAATCCTTTAAATAAAATGAAAAAATAAAAAGAAATCATAATAATAATTAAAATAATATAAAGAGAATAATAATTTAATAGAAAAAAAAGTGCCCAAAGACTGACATAGCAAAATATATTGTTTAAAAGAAAAGATCATCCGTAAAGAAAAATAATTAAATAGTAAAATAAATAATAATAAAATGTTTTGGCCGTGTACAGAATTTTAATTTTCTTTTTATCTAAACATGTATAAATTACTTCACACACTTCATATATATATATATATAAATAATAATAATAATAATAATAATTATAAATATGTAAAATAAGAATGAAATTAAATTTTTGGCATATGAGCGCGCTAATAAAAAAAATTGGCAATTAAAATATTTTTTTTTTGGTTTTCTAAAAAAGGACGAACAATTTTTTTCTAAACATATAAAATCGAATGACCAATTTTAAATCAAAAAACTACAATTTAATAAAGAATTATTATAATAATAATGAAAAAATAAAGAAATTTTCCAATAAAAACTTTCAAAATAGTCTTAATGAAAAAAATTATGTGAGAAAAAATTAATTTATTTATTAATAAATTATGTATTTTTCATTTTTGTTGATTGAATCATTGTTCATTGTAAAATTCAAAGTAAATTTAAATTATTCTAAAATGAAAATTATTTTCTAGCTAACCATTAAAACTGCATAAACATTTCATAACATGTAAATACATCAAGCAAAAAAATTATGTAAAATTAAAATTAATAATTGATTAAACTGGGGGCCAAACACCTATGTTTCATAAACCATAAAATTATAAACTCATAAATTTTAATTAAGGGTTGTTTTTACTGTCTTTTGGTTTGACTTTGAGTTTGATTTTTTATTAAAATTAATAATTTGAAAGTTGCATATGATGAAACACAGTATTATCGTTGAATAAGAACGCGTCCAACTATGAAAAATTTACGCATGAGATACTCAACTCATGGAATTTCGTACATTATTTATCGCAAAAATATTATATTAAATAAATAATAAAAATACTCGAAAGTAATTAAATTTTTCTATACTGTAGTTTATTTACAATTCAAAAACAAACACCCTGAAAACTATTTTATTATTATAATTTTTTTTTATCTTTCTTTACATGTATATGAATTGTTATAACGCGTAAAACCCACCCACTCACGTCCGTTACAATCAACAAGTTTTAATTTTATTTTCACAAACAAAAAAAAAATTATGACAAAATTAAAAGTCACAAATTTAATGACATTTTCTCTAAATATTTAATTAATTAAATAAATAAAAATAACTGTAGCTTTTGTATAAAAAAAGTATTAATTAAATTAGCTACATAAAATTTATACATATATTATGATTTATTATTTATAAACAATGCTCTCTCCTCTATCTACTACTATTATTATAAATATTATTTATGTAATTATTATCATTATTATTATTATTATTATTATTATTATTATTATTATTATTATTATTATTATTATTAATAACAATATAAATTAAATTATAATAAAAATAAATATATAAGAAAATGTAATTTTTTTATTGTATAAAAATAGTTTAGTTATGTTTTTACATAGAATAATTATTATAATAATAATTAATACATATATGTATATTATATATATATAAATATATATATTAAAAATAAAAGAAAAGAAATATTTAATGAATTAATTTATTAATTATAATAATTATAAAAAAAGAAAAACAAACACAATTTTATGTTAATTAGTTGTTTTTGCGCTACTTGTATATACAAAAATTAATAATAAAAGAAAAAAAGCAACAAAATAAAAATTAATAATAAAGTTAATTAAATTAATTATATATAAAAAATAATTAGAAATTTAAAAGTCAATTTAGGGAATTGGGAAAAGTAAATAATAATAACATTAATTATAATAATAAATACAAAAAAAATTAATTAATCAAAAAAAAAAAAAAGGAAAAAAAAAACAGAAAATAGTGTGGGAAAGAAAAAAAAAATTTTAAATTAATATAAAATTAAATTAAATTGTAATTATATAATAATAAAAAGTAAAAGAAATAATTTTTTGATTAAATTAAATTAAATTATATGTAAATAATTATTTAACAATTAAAAATCTATATTATAAATAAATTAATTAACGAAAAGCATAAGAATAATATTAATTTTAATTTTAATAATTAAATATATGCTATATTATTTAAATAATTAATTTAATTAATTAAGAAAAAAGAAAAGAAAAAACAAATTAAATAAACTGAAATTTAATCATAAATGATATGAATATATATATTAAAAATTTATAGTTATAATAAATTAAATTAAATTAAATTAATAAAGAAAAGTGAACAGATAAAGATAATTTAAATATATAAAATATAAATTAAGAAAAAATGAATAAAATTTCAAAAGAAATGAAAATGAAAATTAATTATTAAAAGCAAACAGTAATTCTAATTTAGATTTAAAACATTTAACAATTATTATTAATTAGCTGCATATAATAATAATTATAATTATGGAGAAATATGAAAACTTAAAATTAATTAATTATTTTATTAAATTTTTGTGTAAAAGCACATAAAATAAAATAAAATGAAAGGAAAAATTAAAAAACATTTATTATTATTACTTATTTTTTAATTAATTTAAAAATTTACTAATTAAATATACATACACAGACACAAACACAGCCATAACCACAAAACATTACAAAAAAAAAACAAGTGAAATAATATAAAAATTTATTTAATTAAATTTAAATTAAAGAGATAATGAAGAAAATGCAAGAGAAAATAATAAAACGTATACCTAATAGGCCAAATTGTAATAACATTAAATTAAATTAAATTAACAAATAAAATAATTATTTTATTGTAAGATTACATTTTCATCAAGGAAAAAATAAACAAAAAAACACAAAAAAAAATTAATTTAAATACAAAATTGAGAAAAAAAAATGCAAAAAAAAAATTTAAAAAAAAAATAAATGAAAATTATCAATTGAATTTAATTAAAAATTATTTTTATTTTTATTTTTGTCAATGGTGACACGCTAGGCCATTATGAGTGGCATGTAGCACAGATAAATAAAAATTATCAAAAATATCAACACGTTAAAATCCGTGAATCACAACTCTGTACCGTCAATTGAAATTTTAGTAAATGAAATCCAGTAACAAAAAAGTCACTTATGTAATGAATTAATTATAAATGTTGACACTCCGAGTGTAAAAGGTCAGTCATCACTGGTTTATGCTATAGTTATGTAGGCTTACTTGTAGGATACAGATAATTTAAAACATTTAACTCTAGCGCAGTAGTAAAAATCAGCTAATACTAAGAATATTAAACAAGTAATAAGTTTCAAACATTTAAGTATTTTCAAATTGAATCAATATGTTTCAAGAGTCACTTGCGGTTTGTGATTCAAACAAAGTAATTTAAACTGCATAACAAATAATTAATTAATTTAAATAGTAATTATAAAATTGATAATTCATAATTTACTGAATCCCACTTATGTATATAAAATACAAAATGATTGAAGTAATTTTATTCATCTGCATTAATCATAATTTGTCACAAAATTTCATACATTACGAACACAGAAAAACAGTTAAAGTCGTTGTAGTTTAAGCTTAAATTTGAATTAAACGGTTTGGATTAACAACCATCTGTACTTTTTAAGCGATTTAGCTTTAATTGTGATTTCTCCAACACCTTCAATTTAAGAAATTTATCTTCCGCTTTGTTGCTTATAGCAATACATTGAAATTATACCTATTATACGTAATTGACATAAGTTATAATTAGTAGCAAGGTAGTATTTTTACAATAGTATTCATTCATATTCGTACATACATATTAAAAAAGTATATAAGTATGTATTATGTACATATATAATAGAAAATAATATAAAATGCAAAACCATAAATACATATAATAAATTCTATTAGAAAATGTTTAAATAATGTTAAAATAATAAATAATGTTTGAACTTTAATTCAATTTGTTGTTCAAATACGTTTAAAGTGTTTTGCCTTTTGTTTTTGCTGGATTGTAGCTGAACAAAATCATTTTCGTCACCCAAACTGTCCCGATAAAGGGAAGTAAATTTGTGTTATTTCCTTGGTTTTATTTTTATTCTTCAGAATTTGGCAGAATTAAGTGGCTGTCCCGATAAAGCGAAATCTACTGTATTATGTTAGATAAAACATTTAGCATTTGAATGTGAGATGACAAACTAGTAGAAACTATTATTCAAGTATAAAAGTAAAAAACTAAAGAACAAAATGAATGATGACAATACTTTTACTAGTAAATCATGGGATAATCAGTAAGTGAATTATTTCATAATAATTGATCATATAATAATAAAATATATATATTTTAGAACGTTGCAACGACAAGATCCAATACCATCTAACCGTCGGTTCTCTGAGTACAACATGAGTAATGCACAGAGAGGCTACGCATTCATTTTCAATCATGAAATTTTTGATGACAATCAACTATGCAGACGTTTTGGTACTAATGCCGATGTCAGTAATCTTAAACAGTCATTAACTCATCTTGGTTTTAAAATAGAAGTATATAATAATCTGAATTATAAAGAGCTTCAAGAAAAGGTGAATCATTTAGCATTAAGAAACCATACAAACAATGATTGCGTTTTGATTGTGATATTATCCCATGGCGACAATGGATATGTGTACGCAAAAGACCAAAAATATGAGCTGGAATCAATTTTTTCATCATTTAAGGCAGACCGGGCACCTACGCTGCTCGGAAAACCAAAACTGTTTTTCATACAGGCATGCCAAGGTGATAAAGTTGATAGCGGCATAACACTGATGAAAGAAATAGAGACTGATAATAACGAGTCTTTATGCTCATTAACGCCTACTGAAGCTGATTTTTTAATCTTTTGTTCCACCATTCCGGGATATTTGTCATGGAGAAACAACATTAATGGTTCATGGTTTATACAAGCACTTTGCAAAGAAATCAATACAAATGGAAAAATATATGATATCCTTACATTTCTCACATTTGTCTGTCAACGTGTTGCATATAATTTTGGAACGGATAAAAATAAACAAATTCCATGTATTACGTCTGTGCTAACACGGATACTTATATTTAAAGATAATAAGTAATAAAGAAAGATTCGAAAATCCTTAAATCAAATTTGTATTTATAATTAAAGAATAATTATCATAAAAACATTAACATAATTCATTAATTGTCATAAACTAAGGTTATCTCAATAATAATAATAAAAGATTAAATTTAAATATAAAGTTGATGTTAATTATAAAACAATACTTTAATTAGGAAGCAACCTTAATATTTTAAATGTTTACATTAGTTGCATTAAATGCATGTGAGATGGCAACAACTTCGAGTAAAAGAAAGGAATAAAAATTTGTGAAATATTATTTTCGTAATCATTTTCGAAAATAATATTTTGATAGTTTTATACATGCTGAGAGATACAACAGTTGAATTTTATAACCTCAAAACTTATAAAAAATAAACAATGCTGTTTAATTTAAGTCTATTTAAAAATAATGGAAAGTAACATGGATTCTACAAAGTATTATAAAAGTCGTGTTTCACCATGGCAAAACAAGTAATTATTATTTTAAAATGAATTGAATTAAAATGAATTGTATAATAATTTTTGTATATCAATTACATTCAGACAAGAGTTTGACAATGTATACGATTTACTTTATGGTAAAAATGCAAATAATGGTACTAGACGTAAAGCATATGATCATATGATAATGTGGAAGGCAAGACGTATGAATCTAACACCAGCATCAATATTAAGTACATTATCTATACTAGAAGTACAATTATTAGACGATAAAAAAGACAATAAGTATAATGTAAACGCTATTAGGTCTTTGTATTCAAATGCATTTACAAGGTAATTTTTAAAAAATTTATTCGGTGAACCAACTAACAATTTTTTTTTTAAGATTCCTCAACTACATGACATCAATATTGTACAATCATAGTTATAAAACTATGTATTCAACAGCAAAGGAATTAGGCATTGAAAGTTTTCTAGTAGATTTACGTCATATGTGCGCTCATGGTCAAGTCTTACCTTCAGTTGAAGTTTTTCGACGATCAGCCATTTATTGTATGAATTGGTTAAAAACATTCTATTGGGACCATGAGTACAAATCAATTCAAAACACAGAAATTACTGATATTAAAATAACATATACTCATCAATTTGAAAAGCAATTAAAGTCTTTAATTATCTTATATGATGCTGCGGCAGAAGCCAGTCATAAAAATTTTCTTACCGTAGAAGAAATAAGCAATGATTTAGGCGAGCAGAAAAAAATCCTAGAAGAATATTCAAAATCAATAAATGATAATCGTTTAAAATTTATAATTCGTGAATGTATAATGAATATAACAAATTTTGTAAAAAAAGAGAAAAGTATTAAGGAAAATGGGCAAATATTTTGCAATCTAGTAATTAATAGTAATTATTTTCTCAAATCTCCTAGTAAGTTATTTGTCATTTAAGGAAATATGATTATTTTAATATAAAAACTAAAAAAAATAAAAACTATAATTTCAGGTGAAAAGGATACTAAAAGCAATACGTCGTTGACTAATATATATCAACTTATTTTTCGTAGCATGGCCTCGCTTGGATTTATTAAATTATTTTTTGAAAAACTTTTAATTATATGTGAAAATGATAATGAGGATGGAATAAAACGATACGGCGCTTTATTTTGGGCGAAAAAAATTCTTGATGGTTTCATAGCATTGAATGACTTAAAAAAAAACTTTGAATTTACTAAATATGATGATAATACAAATTTAACTCATTTAAATACCGTTGGTATTCCAAAGGAATATAAACAATATTATCAAAAAGTTGGTATCGAAATAAATAATACATTAATATTTGGGGCGAATATAAAACGACCATGGTCGTTAACATTCACTAAAAAGTATATAGAAGAAAAATTACTAAATATAAATAGTTATACATTTGATATAATGGAAAAATGTATAAAATTGATACATCCAGCGATAAGTCAAAGTGAGGAAAATGATTTAATTAATATCATGTCGATTTATTTGGGTAAAAAAGCAATCGAACCAAAAAATCAAACGGAAAATGAAAATGGTCATATTTACACATTAGAAAAAGATATATTAAATGATCAAAATGATAAATTAGATGTGGAAATGCTTAATTGTGAACAAGAAGGAGAAAATAATAAAAAAACTATTGGAATATGGTCTGAATTGCCAGGTAATAAAAATTAATTCATTTTATAATTTTGTATTGTAATGGTATTAATTTTTTAAAAAAATATTTTAGACGGAATGGATTGGCATACGTGTCCTCTTGGAAAACTAATGTGGCAGTAAATATTTTGTATGTTAACACCAATAAATTAATTAAATAAACATATTAAAAACAAAATGATAATTTTTTATATTAATTTATTATTCTCATTTTTATTAATTTGAGACTAGATTAATTAAGTGTAATATAAATGTATAAAACTTAATATAATTATTTCACAAAATATTTATCTAATAATTAAAGAAATAAAATTCCCTTTTACATTGCAAATATATATATATATATATCTATATATGTAGTTTTTTTTTTGTCTTCTTTATTTAATAATTATTTACTTAACATTTTTCTTTCTTTCTTTTTCATTAATAATTTAATTACTAGGTACATGTTTTTTTGTTATATAAAAAATGATATACAGCGATATAACTAACAGTAGTTACTTTTCTTAATGTGATTTACATAGAAAATTATTATTATTGCTTAGACCGATGCAATATAGCTATATTTTTAAACGTTACCATGATTTAGTTTTATATTTTATCATGATTTAAAGGTTTATTAAAATCTATAAGATCTACAGTAAAAATCCAATTTTAAAATTACCATAAATTTTGCAACTTAGTCATAATAATAATTAATAATCCATTGATTGGAAATTACTTGTATTTCAATAATTCAGTGTAAATCATCATTATTACAATCAGATTAAATGTATTTTAATAAAACAATTATTAAATAATTTAATTAAAAAATATTAACAAATTACCACAAATTTACAAATATTTACAATTATTTTTGATTTAAATATATATTTATTTTTTTCTCTCACTAATTTTATATTAAATCACAGATAGAAGCTGCACAAATTTATTTATTTATTAATTTTTTTTTTAAACTAAATATATTTCTTTTTTAATATTTGGTTTCTTGCCTTGTCCCTATATTTCTTTTTTAAATTAATTTATCTTCTCTTTTTGTATATTTTTGCATTTTTTTTTTTACCTTGGACAGAAACTAAAATATGGAAACAGGTGACAATGTAATGAATAAAAACGTTTTGGATCTGCTTTTATATCAAAACCATCAATATTAACAATATTCCATTCATCTTTAATTTTTGCATAACTAAATGATACCTGAAATATTAATAAATAGAAAAAAAAAATTAATTAAATTAATTTATTAACGAAAAAAAATTGATTTTTTTACCTGATCATGAAATGTTTCCTGTCGTAGAAATTCCATTGGTTCAAGATGTGAATGAAATGAATCGACAACTGTTAATTGTATTTTTAATATATATTCAATAATGAATCCCATTGTAACATCATCGGGAAAATGTATTTTATCACCGATACTTATAAATTTACCACCACCAGCGATTGGTAACATTTTTAATGCTAATGCCCGGCTTATACAAAAACCAGCACCACCAGTTGCAAACCAAAATGTTATCTTATTATTATTATTATTATTATTATTATTATTATTATTATTATTATTATTATTATTATTATTATTATTATTATTATTATTATTATTATTATTATTATTATTATTATTATTATTTGTATTTGCCGATGTTGATTTCTGTAAATGAAAATTAAAAAAATAAATGTTTAGATTATTGTTAATTATTTTTAATAATTGTATAAGAATGTGTTTTTCTTATTTAACTAAAAAATTTTATTCAATAATATTTATAACGACTATAACGGCTATAGTGTTTAGGCGAGGCTAAATTAAGTCTTTATGAAATACAAAAGTAATAGTAGAGACAATGTAATAATTACTTTAATTATGTATTATTTAGTGAAAGGGAAAAATCGAACAAGATCTATATTCTAATTTATTTATTATAATTGTTTTAATTCATTGTTATTTTTTATTTATATTTGATTGTTTTATGATGTAATCAATTTCTTGTGCTATAATTATTATTATATTTACAATATCAATATTTACATTTGCAATGGCTAAAACTAAATTATATATAATTAAATTAATTAAATAACATAAAAAAACAAATAATAATTATTGTTAAAATCGAAAGAGAAATATAAAAACTGGTTTAAAATTTATTATTAAAAGCATTCATATCTTCTATTCTATATTTGTTCGATTAATTTAAAAATTATTATTTTAATATTTCTTTCTAAACTTTAATGAAAAGAATTATTATATATTTGTTAATTGATAAATATAAATTTATTTAATTGAATTTATTCTGTGAAAGTTTGTTGTTAAACATTTGGTCTGATTAGTCATCTTAAAAAATGTGCAATGTTTAAATGTATTATAGTTGGATAATTAATGTCTATATATTTTTTTACATTTATTTTATTGCTACAATTATAAAATACAAATTAGAGATAGAAAAGAGAATTTATCTATGCTGCTTAATAATACGCACGCATTACTTTAAATAAGTGAAATAATTTTAATTTCTATAGAAATTTCTTAACAGAACCAAAAAAAAAAAAAAATTCTATTTTTAATTCGTTACGCATATTTATCTGTTTAATTAAAGAATATCAATTGTGACAAATTCATCATTCATAGTCTGAGAACTTTACTACATGTAAAATTCTGAATACACAAAAAATAAATATATTTTACCAAAAAATAAAAGTATTTAATTAAATTATAAATTGATTATAAATGGATCGTATACAATTAATTACATTCAAAAATGTATATATAATAAGGTAAAAAAAAAAGACCAGAAAAATAAAATTGATATATAAAAACTATAATTAAGCGTCCAGAATATAAGGTTAACTTCTTTTTTATCAGACATATAAATACGTACAAGTCTTTTCATCTTGTCTCATATCTTGTCTTTTCATTGATCAGTTTCATTTAAATACATAAAAGTCAAACAATTAATAATGAAAACTTAATTTAAATTTAGTATCAAATCAACAAAAAAAAAAATAATGACAAGAAATATAAAAATTAACATAATAATTGAATAATCATTAATTAAACGATTTTTTTTAACTGAAAATTAATTTGTTTTATCTCAAGGAACAAAAAAAAAAAAAAGATACATAAACTGAATCATATAAGAAAGAAAATTAAAAATAAAAACATTTTATAGAAAGATTTTAGTTGAATAAAATAGTATTTAATTAATATTAATTTAAATAAATAAATTTTAATTAATTGAAAGTTTTTTTTTCTGTTCTATTTATTGTTTTGTTGTGTAAACAGGGTGTTTCATTACATTTAGAGAAAAAAATGATTATTTTCCTTTAGACATACCTCGTATAACGTTCAAATGGCGATCCTGACAATAGCGCGTTATCAGAAACAGCATTTGAAGGTTTTTTTTAAGGTTTACTCCATTTTCAAATTATTTAATAAATAATAACTAACACAGTCATTTTCATACGATACGATAAATAAATTTGAAGAGATTTTAAGGCGAAAATAAGGCTTTAAGCAGCGCTGTAACAAAACAGCACTCAAAAATGTAACGTGAACGGAAATAGTCTTGTAATTATATTTTTATCCATTTTCTCGATAATTAATCGATAAAGTAAGTTATTAGTTAACTTATTACGATGAATATTTAATAATTTTGACTAAAAAATTGGTTACAAGTGATTTTTTAAGCAGAAAAATTAATGACGACACAGGTTTAAAGTTTCAATGCTTCGGTATTCCAAAGAGATTTCAATAGTATATTATTTATAAAAATTAAATCACATCATTGAAAATACAAAAGAAAAACATTTATTTACTATTTTTTGAATAAAAAATTTTAAACAATTAAACCCTTGATTTTTCGCACAATTACGTTCATTCAATTCACTTAATACGGCCCAGTAAAAATTAAAACACTTGCCGTATGGCTGAAACTTTAAACTGGTTCAAGGCATTTTTTTTTGTACAAAAAGATATTAAAGCTTCGAATTAAATAATTTAATTTATGAAAAAAAAAAATAATAATAATAATAAAATTGTCGCAATATTAATATTTTGTACATTAAAAATGAAAAAAAAATGTACAAATATTATTGGCGTCCGGGATATAAAAGTAAAATTAAATTAAACATATTATTGGCACAGGATGTGCAACATAATACAAATTTATTAATATGTAATTATTAATAAAATATGTAAATTACTTAGCTGTTAATAGAATTAATGATTTTTCTTGTTAATTAAAAGAATTTTTGTTTTTGTTATTAAATGACCACGAAAAATATCGAATGCAATCTTTGCGGTGGTTTAGTTATTATTTTATTTTTATTATATTTAAACAGTGCTTTACAACACTTATTATTGAATAGTATTGTTTTATGCATTGAAAGCAATCACTTTTTTAACTTTAAGTCTGATAATTTTGTTTAAAAGAAAAAATTATTTCATAACTATAATATTCTAAAAGATGAAGTTAATCTTAGATTATAAGAAAATATGTGTACTGCGTATTAAATTAATAAATTGATTAACATAACAAACAACCAAAAAAAAAAAAAAAACATAATAAATTAATTAAACTATTATATGTTATTATTTCCATTAACTAATAAATAAAAATAATAAAGCGATAAGCAAACCAAATAATACTTATATTGCTTAATAAAACAGAAAATACTAAATATAATTAATTATATAATTATAGAAAAACTAATAATAATATAAAAGAAATTATTTATAATTTTGTATAAATAATAATAATAATCAAAGCTTAGTATTTGTTATTTAAACATTGATTTCTCATAGCTACTGTTGTCGTTTCCAATCAAGTTTAATGAAATAAAGAAAGAAAAAATTTAATAATTTATTAAAAAATAAATAAAAATTATAAAATTCTTATAAAAATTGAAATGCGTGATTATTTTATATTCTTATTCTATTAGAAACAATATTTAAAATTTGTCTTTGTCGATTTTAATCTGGGTCTAGTCTTTATAGTTACTTTGACTTGAAGAACATTAGCTTAAATTGTTGCTTTTACCAAGTTTTTTTTTCTTTTAAATAAATTTTTATTAAATCTTTTCATATATTATTGCTTCGTGTTATATTTCTTCTCTACGGTATAATATGTAGACGATCAACTTATTAGCTGTCAAATGTAACAAGCAATATCATCAATATTCATTCTACCATTTGTATAATATACATATGTGTATGTAAAGTAGGAACAGTATAAAGGAATAAACTGTATCCGATACATTATGACTATGTAGAGATAATTTTATCTTGATTATAAAATCAAATAGGAAAAAAATAATAATAAACTAATGGAAAAAGAATAGTCGGCAAAGCTAGCAATTATTTTTCGTTTATTAAAAGATAAACACGACTTGGTGCTTTATTTCTATTTATCATCTATTATTGATTATTACAAAAAAAAAATACGCAAAGTATGCTACTTTCCTATTGAAACAAAAAAAAAATTCATCATTTTGTAGGAGGTCGATGATTGTGTTTCGGTTTTTAACCGGTTATTGTGTTATTCAATAGCATTAGATATCTAGTAGTAGTCGAAGTAGTAATAAATAAATACTTACATTATCGACAAAAATTTCCAATGGTGATGATATTGATGGTTTACCCAAATACCAATCATTTGTTGGACTATATTCATCTAATAGTCTTACTAATCGCGGTATATTAACATAATTATCATCGTCAAAATGGCAGAACCATCTAAAATAAAATAAAATAAAATTATTATAAATTTTTATATAACTGAAAAATCGTGATTAAAACTATAAAATAATTAAAGTAAAATCAATCAAATCAATAAATCAATTTTACTTCTGTGTGTTAAATAACTTAAATAATAATATTCAGCAATTATTTATCAAATCATGACAAAGAAATTAGGAAACTTATATAAAAAAAAAAAAAACAGTGGCAACAGTTATGTTAGAACACAATTAATCAACATTTTTTAAAAGTTTTATTTTAAGCCAAAATCAAATTTACAATTTTTCATAAAAAAAAATTATTTTTTGTTTTTAAATTTTAGCAGATTTTTTTCGTTTTATTATCGCGAACAGCAGTTCCCGGTTTCGTGGAACAAACACAACTGCATGTACACTCGGGACTACTTGCTTTATACATTTTGCCATCATTACCCATAAGAAAGAAATCGTTACGTTGTGCTGGCGGTGGACCAAAATCATTGATAAAATTTTTCTTTCGTAAAATTCGTTCGTTTGCCGTTGTGGTTGTATGACTGCCACCACAAAATCGTTGAACAGAATATTGTATTTTTCGTTCCTCAGTTATACAAGGACGTTTATCAACAAATACTTTTCCGGGTACACAGTCTACAACTTTTGGTATGCATGACGGATATTCACGATCACGTTGAACTGATGTTCGGGCACATGAAATACATTTTAAATCTTTTAACATTTTATATGTGGTGCCAGCCGACTCTTCCGATTCTAAAATCTTACGTAAATGATTTACTTGGGCTTGTAATGAATTAAATAATTCTAAAATATATTGCTTTAAAGGTGGTATATGTAATTTATCTAATTTTGCATCGAGCATGTCTTGTACCTCTTGCATTGCTGCGAGAAATTCACTCTCGAATTTTGAGAATTTTTCTAATGATTCTTGAATTGATTGCAGTTTATCTTCATTCACATAATCAACACATTTGCAATATTTTGTTTCAAATTCTTTAATCAGACTTTCTTTCATATTAGTATAAAGATTCGTGTCATCTTTATCACTGCATTGACATAGATCATTCAATAAATTATTAACAATTTCTTTTATTTTTTCTTCGTCTAACTGAATATTATTATTATAATTATTATTATTATTATTTTTATCATTATTATTATAATTATTATTACTATTATAATTATTATCATTATTACTATTATTCTTATTATTATTATTATTATTTTTATTTTTATCATTATTATTATAATTATTATTACTATTATAATTATTATCATTATTATATTCATTATTACTATTATTATTATTATTATTATTATTATTATTATTATTATTATTATTATTATTATTATTATTATTATTATTATTATTATTATTATTATTATTATCAATAGTATTATTATTATTATTATTATTATTATTATTATTATTATTATTATTATTATTATTATCAATAGTATTATTATTATTATTATTATTATCATTATTACTATTATTATTACTATTATTATTATTATTATTATTATTATTATTATTATTGTATTCATTATTATTATTATTATTATTATTATTATTATTATTATTATTATTATTATTATTATTAATATTATTATTTTTATTATTATTATTATTATTATTATTATTATTATTATTATTATTATTATTATTATTATTATTATTATTATTATTATTATTATTATTATTATTATTATTATTATTATTATTATTATTATTATTATTATTATTATTATTATTATTATTATTATTATTATTATTATTATTATTATTATTACTATTATTATTATTATCAATAGTATTATTATCATTGTAATCATTATTTATAATTTTGTCATCATTGCTTTCATCATTTTTATTATTAATAATATCATTATTTACATCATTTTTATCTTTAATAATATCATTATTTTCATTATTAATATTTTTATCATCATTATTTTCATCATTTTTAACATTATCATTATCATCATTATTATTAACATTTTCATTATTATTATCATTATCGTCGTTATTTTCATTATTTTTAAAAATTTTAGCATTATCATTATCATCATTATTATTATCATTGTCATTATTATTATCTTTTTCGTCATTATTATTTGTATTTGCATTTTCTAATGCTTGATTTGTTTTATCTGGATTGGTCAACATTTTCTTGGTTTTGGCATCTAAGCATTTAAGCGCTTGGCATTGTTGCCGTAAAACTATTTCTATTGCGTCAATGCGTTTTGTTAAATTCAATAAAAAACACATTTTCACTATAGGATTTCCATTTCGATTTTCGTCCGGCAATTCATAAGATTTGTCGGTCTGTTCCTCTTCTGTCTCCACACTTGTCTCATCCTTGTTCGTATTCACGAAGTTTAAAAGCGAACTATTTTTTGGCAATGCATTACCAATAACATCATGGATACTAGATTGTTGGTTTTCTAAGTCTGAAATATTATCCGCAATTACAATTGGAACAAGTGGAAATCCGGCTGGTGTTCCTGCGATATCTGTTTTAACATCATTCTCTTTTCGAATAGATAAAATTCTATTAATTACTGTTAGTGGTGGTTTTGGCACTTCTTCTCGTTTTTCTAGATCCTCTGGCGATGGTAAATTAAATTCACTTATATTTACCATCGCATATGTTGGTACTTGTGGCATTAAATTTTCTATATGTTCACTGAGTGGACCATGGAACTCAACACGACAATCATCTAATTTTAATTGTTGAACTAATACATGAAGTAATGCTTGCAGCACTTGTATATTTATTGTACCGATTTGTGGTATACCCAATGCCATATCAACCATTTGATGAACATTCATTAATAGTGCAGGCATTTTTATTTATTGAAAAATTTTCCAATAATCAAAAAAGAAAATATTTTTCAGTTTATTTTTTCTCTTGTAAATGAAAAACTACATTCAATGTTATAATTTGTAAAATTATTATTATTTTAATTTTTATACGTTTTGTTATAAAATGCAAATTGAAGAAATAAATAATAAAAAATAAATGATAATGAATTATTTGTTTTTGGTTATCTATTTTAAATATAAAATTTATTTTGACTTTTCAGTATTAATAAAACCAATAAAATTACGATTACTATAATTAATTTTATTTAAAATAATACTTGTTGGAGTTAATAGAAAAAATTCTAGACCAAGGTCTAGGGAAAAAATTGTTTATTTTTTATATTTTTGTCTTAGCATAAGCATAACCAATGTTTTTAGTAGTTAATTTAAATTTTATATATATAAATAAAAATTGAATTAATATTTAATTGGAAAATTTATTTCAATTCAAAGTAGTATTTAACATAATTGAAAATTAATTACATTTATTTACTATTACGATTTTGTGTAGAATATTCACATGAAATTAAATTTATTTCCATATATGATTATCTTTTTGTATTACATAAAATATTTATATATATTTATTTTAAAATCTAAGAACTAATTAAAATAAAATAAATTATAAAAATGTTTTGTTCCAATTACAAAATTGACCACAATTGCAATAAAGTAACAAAAACATCAACAATAGATGAAATTCTATAATGAAATATAAAAATATAATATATTTATGATTTACTCATTCATTTACTGTATTTTATGCATTACACAAAATTATTTAAATAAGATAATTAAAATGTAAATTAATTAAATGAATTTATATAAAAAATGTTCGCGATCTAGAAACTTTCTAATTATAATTTCTCACGGTTGTTGCTTTTTCTTCTTTTTTAATTAAAATTATTATTATTATTTTGTTTTTATCAATTTAACAAATATTTTATTACAAATAAATAAATAATAAATTAATTATTTTGCATACAAATTTATAAAAATATAATAATCTGTGTGTTTTATAGAAATATTCTTTGGAATGACCATTTGGCGCCAGTCAACCAACAATAACATACACTAATTTTGTCTTGTAATTTAATTCCCGTTAATATAAAATAAATATATATATATGTACTATGTATATAAAATTTGTATTTTCTTTATGTATGTTTATTATAAAGAAAATTGAAAAAGAAATAAATAAATCAACAGTGAAAATTTAATAAATGAAATAAGAACATATATAGATTGTCACCACGAATCATAAAATTGCTGTAAAAAAAAATACCTTTTTTCACTGTTTTTACTATTTTTTCTTGTTTGTGTACATCAAGAGTCAGCTAGGTTTTTCTTTTTTGAATATATTATGACTTAAAATTAATTCTTTTACGATAAAAGAATAAGTAAAAACCGTGACAATATTTTATAAAACAGTAACAAGAGAATAAAAGCAAAACCTTGAAGAAAATTATTATTATTATTTTAAATGGAAAAGTAATAATAATAATAATAATAAACAAATTTGTTTATTTTTCTCGCTTGCAAATTATTATTATTATTATTTTAAATAAATAAATTGTTGACACACAATTTGATTTATTTGATTATTTTATTATTATTATTATAACAAATAAACTTAAATCATTTTATTATTGATTATTTTTTATTTAGAAAAACATAAAACTACTGTATTTTTGTTTTTCAAATTGATTAATAGAAATTCATTTATGTGATTTTTCATCATAGTTTTAACTAATTGTAACTTTTAAATACTTTATTTTTTGATAAATTGGTCAAGATTTTAATATATTTTTCATTAATTTAAATTAAAAATAAAAATCATGAATGGTTTTTAAAATGCCAATTTAATACTAAAAAAAAAAAAAAACAACAAATCATTTTTTTTATACAAAGAATAAATGAAATAAAAATTGATTACAAAATAACATGTTGATTTATGTTAATATAAATCAATAAACAAGATTTTGTGTATGAAATAAAACAAAATAAAAAACTTAATTTTGAATATAATATATAAATAATTAAAAAGTGTGTTAATAAAAATCATTTATTAACGATTATTATTATTATGTTATGTTATGTTAAATAATAAAAAACAATAAAATTAATTGTAAAGTGAAAATGAAATATATATATATATATATATATATATATAACAAGAAGTGTCTTAATTGGATTTTATTACACTAACGTGCTCTGAACAATGTTTAATAAAATTAATTTTAGTTTTAATAAATGTTTAAAAAGTAAATTTATGCCACACCTTTTATTTTTTTTGGTTAATCTGTTGTTGTTATTATAATTAATTTTAATTATCTTATAGAAATGTGATTGAAAGTCTTATTATGAAATTATTAACTTAATACTGGTTTTAAAGAAAAAACGAAACGAAATGTGAATGTTTAATAAGCATTTTTTATTTCTGTTGTTTTGTTCATAATAAGTCAGTTAATAAAAAATTTATCGATTAATTTTTTTATTTTTTTAAATAAGAAACCGTTTGACATGACAAAATGAAACAAATAATCAACCTTGCATGCCTCAATGAGCTTATTTTTATTTATCCTAACGAATGTGATATACATATGTATGTGTTGATGGACTGTTTTTATGTATTTATTTATTATTTTAACAAACATAACATAACAAACAATAAACTAATTTAAAAAAAAAAAAAACATAATTTTAATTAAATACAATTTTTCACTTTGTAAAGTTTATCAATTTTTCTGTCTATTAAATAAAACTAGTTTAAATTTTAATTTATTTAAACCTTTATAGAATAATTAATAGTAAATAAAATTATGTTTGTCCTGTTTAACGTTTTACATAAAAAATAAAAAACATTGTTTCATTATGTCTTTCATCTGTATAACACATTTTATAATAATATAATATAAATGACATGCATGAAAAATTCAATCTTTTAAATTTAATCAAATTCTTTTTGCTCTAAACAAATTTAATTAAAAATAATAATAAAAAAAAAAAATACATAGAAATGAAAAGAAAAGATTTCATTATTGTTTGATATACCCGCACGAATTATATATTTTACCATACATTACTTGATAAATACTGATAATAGAAATGAAATACGGAATGTTTTTTTTTTTGGTAAAAGACAGTACAGAACACATAGAACAATATAAACTTGATTATAAAATTTTTATGCATCAATAAATCAAATGAACGATAAATAATCAATCGGTTTCATTTAACACCTACTTTGAAAAGCTAAAACGAAGACAAACGTTTATTTTTTTCGTTAACACTTTGATTTACATTTTTTATTTGTTATTGAAAGCATTGGAATACTTGTCCAAGCTTTTAATGTTCTATACAGATAAAACCGTTTAGCTATGCATGATGAACAAATAATTTTCTTAAAACAAAAAAAAACATTGTAAAAAGGTTTAGTAATTTAATTGACAAAGTCATAAATCAATTGATATGAATGTAACTTGGTAGTGTTGATAATAATAAACATGTAACTTATGTTAGACATTGTTTAAGCTTTAGAACAAACTAAATTAATTATTTATAAAGTAATATTATATGAAAACTGAATTTACAAAATAAAATTATGTAATAAAATATAAAATAATATTCGAATTATTAGTATTTGTACGGCACAAAGTAATAAAACAATAAAAATATTTATAATATAAAAGCATAAAATGAATGAAAGTAAAGGGAAGAAAAAACATAAATATATTCTTTATCTAGATAAGTAATGAATATTTAATTTGGTCCATAATAACGTTATGCTTTTTTCCCTTTATATTTACAAAAACTTTATAAGCAAAGTAATGCGTGATCCCATCTCATGTTTTGTGGTAATATTATGGCGTGCAATACCACATCAGAAATAACAAGAAAATAAAATAAAATAAAATAAAAAAAAATGAAAGCACATGATTTTGTCATTGCAGAATTTTTTTTTTGTGTTTTTATAATCACATTTAATCTGTTCAAAAGTGTACAAATACACAACCCAGAAAATGGTCTGTAACCAAATCATATTCATATCAAGATATAAAATAATGAATAAATAAATAAACATAATATGTAATATTAGGTATATAGCGATGTTAACAATTATTTGACCTTCTTCTCTTCATTTTTCGTTGTTTTCCTATATCATTTTGCTTCATATTAAAAAATTATTGAAAACGATTTAAAAAACCGTTTAATATGCGGCAGAAAAATATGCTTACTTCCAACAGTGGCTTTATTATTATTATTAAACATAAATTTTTTAAACACATATTTATAGTCACGATATTTTACTTCTTGTTTTTTTTTTAACTTTAAATTTTTATTAGAAGTTGTTACTATCAAAAAAAAAAAATCATTCCTTTCCAAATCAAATGAGAAATTTCTAAGACAATATTTGTGTTTTGTTTGGATAGTTTTGCTTCTTTTTTACTCTGTTAAACCAATTGCAATTTTTTTTTATTATTTTTTTAAAACGCCTTAAAGATTATAATCGAAAAATATTAAAAAAAAATGGTATATTGTTTACATATTTAGTTTTTCTTAATAAAAATCTGTCCAATTGTTCAGTTTTTTTTATATAGATCGGATTAGTCGTGCATTAAAATATATTTATAATAATAATAATAATAATAAGAAAATAAAAAAAATTTACGTGATTTGAAAGGTGTATAATGTAAATTCAAAATGTCATGTTTGTATTAACGAATAAAAATCATGCACACTTTTGTCTATTTGAAGGTTGTCTTGTTCCTTATTTACTTTTTTTTTTTTGATGAACGCATTAATGAAAAAGCTCATGTAAATTTACAATGTAGTTTATGAAAAAATAAAAAAGAAGCAAAATATTTTTGTATTAGACAGCGGAAACAACTGATCACGCAAAGTCTTAGTGTAAATGCTGCGCTGTTAATAACATCATTAAAGAGATTTAAGCTTATATGGACCATTTGACGAGACAAGGTATTACTCAGTTTATATTAAAAATAAAATAAGAAATTTCATTTTAAGATCATTAAGAGTTTATTTTCATTTATTTTTTTTTTTTTTGGTATGTTAAATTGAAAAAAAATAAAACGTGAGTCGTTATAGTAGTCAACAGTCTTCCACAGTACACAAGTATTTTATATTTAGGTGATAATTTATTATTTATTACTTATATTATTTGATTGGCATTGAAATTGATTGATTAATATTTTTATCTAGTTTAATCTGTTTATTATTATTAATATTTTATAAATAAAAAAAAGCTTAAATGTTTATAATAAATGATTTAAAATAACATAAAAATAAACGTGTTTATTGCAACATTACTTGTGCTACTATAATAATGCATTTCTCTTTTAATTTTTTATTATTTAAACAAAGAATAATGGCTTAACTGTTTTACTAAGGCTTCAATAGGCAAAACAATAATACAAGAAAATAAAATAACTATTCTAATCTATTGCATTCAGGTGTGTTATGTACATTATTTTTTATTTACCATTGACGACCACACAATAAATCTATAAAAACAATAATAAATTTACACAATTAAAATATGCAGCTGTGATATGTACATTTTATAACAAATATTTAATCAAGTTATTCACTTTTAATTTAAAAAATACAAAAATATAAGATATTAATTGAAAATACTAATCAGTAATAAAAACCATTATCTGTGAAATAAATAATTTTACATGATTAATTATAAAACAAATTTGTTAGTTTAAGCCGCTTAAAAGTTAACACGATACCTTAACAAAATAGAAAAAAAAATTATATTATTGCAGATTATGTCAGTTTTACTTTATTTTTTAAAATAAATTTATTTTTTTGCTAGTAAATAAAAACAAAAAACAAAATTAATTTTGCACATATCTGATTAAAAAATCATGTTAAAATTAATATAAAATTATTAATAGTTAAACAATTTAGTGTGAATATCACAGCTGGATATATTTGTTCATTTATAATATTAATTTTACCAATAGAAAGCCAAGCAAAAAATAATATTAAAAAAAAATTGATAATAAAAATATTTTAGCTTAAATTGATTTCTTATAATTTTAATGATAAATTTTTTTTCTTGTTGTTTCTTTTAAAGAGTTTAGCTGAGTTGCGTTAGTATTAAAAAGAAGAAAATAAAAAAAAAAGATATCAAATTACGTTTAAACTAATTTTTAACATAAAATGACATAAAATGGTAGTTTCTATTTGATTAAGCATCATTTATATATAAATTTATGAAATTTTTTTTTTATTCATTTTAGTCGTATCGTATTCTAGTCTAGTCGTTCAGCTTCCATCTTAATTAATATTATGATTAACTTGTTTGTTTGGGTTTTCTTTTTCTACTTTTATAATGGATATTCTAAGCTAACCATAAAAAAAAACAATAAAAATATTAAGGAATTAATATTCAATAAGAAATTTAATTATATTAAGAATATAGACAACGAAAAACGAATTATTAAGAAAAATGACAAGACATTTATTTTGAAATTCCTCTTAATTGCTCTTATTATCATTAATTTAAATATTTTTCTTAAATAATAATAATATTATACCGACAAAATTAATATTTTATTACAAAATATCATTTGTTTAATCATTTTTATTAATTAAAAATAATTTTTTTCATCTTTTCTCTGTTTGTTATTAATGCTTTTAATGCCTTTAGTTTTAGAGGTCTATATATTATTACTTGATAAAAAAATTAATTTATTCAACAATAAATATATAAAACTCATGTAATTTCAAAATTAATACAAAATATTATTTTTTAATATCATTTTATAATTATTGTTAAATTTTTTAATACAAATAAGAATAGTTGTTTTATCGTTTAAATATTATTTGCTTTAAATTTCACATATTTATAGATAAATAACATATAAATGTAGAAAAATTATAATAATGTAACATGTATGATAATTAAAATAATATCGCTTATAAACGTTTTTTAATATAAATAAATATTTAATTAATTTGCTAATTTAAAAACTATTACTTTAATAAAAAAATAAAATCATATAAATATATATATAATATGTTCATGTTTTTAATGTATAAATCCAAATACGAAATATGCTTAATCACTACGAATAACAACATCAATTCAATCGGAAAAAGTAAATAAGAAAAAAAAAAAGAAACATATATATTTTATTTCTTCTAAATAATTAATAATAAAATCATTCTTAATATGGGAAAAAGCTACAATTAAAATAATTAAAAATTAAAAAAAAAATAACATGTATGTATTTTTGAAAAAAAAAAATAAAAATAAAACCGATATAACTATCAGAAGAATTATTCAGATCTAAAACATAAATAATACAGATAAAATTATTAAAATATAAGAAAAAAAATATATGTAAGAATACCAGAACAAGAATATAAGCCAGTCGAACGAGTTCATTAATGATGTAAAGTAATCTTTAAGGAATTCTAAATTAAAAATTATTGTTATTATTATTATTATTTATCTTTTGTAAATAAATAATAATTAATCGAATTATTTTTTATGTACATATATGTATTTAATAGTTGCGTACAATTAAATAAATTATATAGAAAATGGCAAAGTAGATTTATTAATTTTCTATATAAAAATAATTACAATTGTTTAGGATTATTCTTTATTAATAAATCCTTAGAGCTTAATAAATGTATATATATATATATATATATTTACGTGTAAAAATAAATCATTTTTCTTTACTTTTGTGTTATTTAAAACAGGAACACATTATTATAGAAAAGAAACATGCTTAAACCGGTAAGAATCGTTTATAAAAATACATTAATATCGCTCGAGTTACAACTTTTTTTCATAATGAATAATAATTATTAATTTAAGTAATTTTGTAGATAAATTAAATAAAAAAATTGAAAAAACTCGCTATTAATTTAATTAATTTAAAAGAGAACGCATTTAATAACAAGACTTAAGACTCTTATTTAATTAAGCAAATAAAAAAATATTTCCGTAAATTTTAAATAATTTTTAAAAAGCAAATAAATAAAATTTAATTAAAATTTATTTTCATCTAGAGAAATCAAATGATTATGCTGATTTAAATAATATTTATCAAAAGAAAATAAAATACATTACCTATAGTCATATAAATCATAATTTATTTATCTTAAATTAGTTGATATGGATTTATAAAGTGAAATTTGATTGCACAATAAATTAATATTTTTCTACATATATTATTTATGTAAAAAAATAATAAATTACAATTAAGTTGCAATCATAAATAAATGTTCGTGTTACCAGTTATGTATTTTATGTACAAAATACACTTTGCATATATAATATATTTATTTTTCATTCGTTTTTTACATTATATTCATTATATAAACTCAACAACGATAATAATAATTATAATTATAATAATATGATGTGGTCACAAGAATGAATAATATTAATAATAATAAAAAAGGTTAAACTAACCATGTTATAGATTTTAATTTTTTTTTTTTAAATTAATTTCAAGTAAAAAAAAAAGCTAAAGCTAAAGCAAAAATAACAAAAAAAATCCTATGTGCATACATATATAATCGCGATTATTATAAGGTGTGTCTGATTTGCGTTAAACTTATATATACTGTTTTCATGTTAATAGCATAACTAAATATTCACATTTGTTATTAAGGTACTCCGTACTGCTGATTAAATCATTCGTTATAGAAAATCTTATTAAAACCAATGGCGTTTTGAAATTCATTTTTTTTTTCTTTTACTTCTTTTATGTTTATTTTTTTCTATATTTTTAGCTTTGTGAAAAAAAATCAAAACTAAACTCATATATGTATATAAATTTAAATCATTAATATTTATTTTAAGACAGTAGTTAAACATGATATTAAATTAAAGGTAAGGATTATAAACTCGTTATATATTCGTTTTAATTGATGAATTTTATTTATAATGATGTAGATTGTTTTAATTTATTCACACAGCATGGAATACTGTGAAGTACTTAGAGCTTATGATATGCTATTTATTTAAATAAATAAAATGAAAAAAAAAAATAAATAAATATGATGGGCACCCTATGTAGTCTTTTTGATTATTCATTTGGATAACATTGCTTCATAATTTGTTTTATATAGTTTACTATGTATAAAGGATACATTATTTAGAACGTGTCCAGTTGTCTGCAAGCTTATTTTTTTAAGCATCATATACGAACGTAAAGTGTTTTTTTTCTTCTTGTATTTTTAAATAATAATAATATTAAAAAATAATGCAAAAGGCACAAGTATAATAAATTGCGTTATACAGTTGAACGGATGTAGATACTAACGATACAAATTGCATACTAGGTATTCACCAATGTACACGAAAAAAGAGGAATAATATTAAAATGCCCCTGCAACAGTGGTCAATTTCATTATCACAGTTGTCTGGTTAAACAATAATTACACAGTACGCGTATTTACTTCACAGAAGTAATAATTTTCGCGCGTCATAATATTCAGTTCAACATAACAAAAACAGAAAATATTAATGCAGATAGATTATTATTATTAATAATGCAGATTAATAATAAAAATTTTATTATAAAAATAAAAAACTTAAGATAATCATCTTTAAACTGTCTAGTATTGAGCAAAAACACTTAATATCTAGAACTTAGTGATGTTTTTGCAAGTGGGCTTATTTGTTTAAATACATTTTTTTCTTACTTTTAATTAAATTTAATAATTTTTTAATTTAATAAACTTTTCGAAATTTCATGAATTGTGTCGTTAATTTCGTTTCTCTTCTTTAATTTATTTCAATTCAACATTTTTAATCATATAATAAAAGAAAATTTGATACATGAAAAAATATTTAAAGTCATTTATTAACGCTAACATCTTCATTTATGAAAACATTTTCTTTTATAATATCATCTTACACGATTTTCTTCATCAAAAAAAAAGAAAAGAATTTTCTTTAAAATAAAATTAGTTAAGGTATAATTATCAACTGTATTCAAGATATGTGAACAAATTAAATCAAAAAGAAAGAAATACAAGGTGAATACTTGAATTAAATTTTATTATTTTTATTTTTAAGATAAATAAATATCGCGATAACATCATTTTATTTTAAATAATTTATTTACTGACATGATATTAACATAATTCAATATTAGATTTACGAATAAGAAAATACATGATAAATTATTTGTTAGAATAAAACAGACAAAAATCTATTTCTTTTGTAAATTTATTTATTCAATTTAATAATAAATAAATAAATAACAGCAACTGTTATTACTATGGTACCCCCAAAAATACCATAGCTTTTGATCGCTAAAAAAAAAAAGTGAATAAAAGAGAAAAACAAAACCTTAATTTTATTTTTATTGATTTAAATTGATGATGATTAAAAAACAAAATACTATAATAAATATAACTGGTTTTTTATTTTAAAATATTTAATCTAGCCACGGATAAACAAATATTTTTGTTGTTTTCCGAATGGACTTATGACCTGAACACGATAAAGACTAAATTAAATTTTTATTTTTGTTAAACGTAAAAAACTCAATATGAGTATGGCATATATATGTATTTCAGCATAATATATTTAAAATAAAAAAATAACAATGAGAAAGCTAAATCAGCATTTGATAAAATCATAATAACAAAAGCACACCCACAAATAAGTAAATTAAACAACGAGAAAAATAAAATACTTTATTAATTTTTGGTCTTTTGCATGAAATTTGATCATAATGTTGTTAAACGTGTATGCATTTTTTGCTGTTATTGTTTGTGAGTAATAATAATAATAATAAATTGAATATGTGGACGAATGTTTAGTGTGAGATAAGTGATATAAAATTTATATCTGTATAATTGTCACGTATGATAACAAATTAGTCTTTTATATTATAAATATGTTGAAATACAATAGCGAATTTAGCTATAATCATAAATAATTATATTTTATATATATTTATTTTGAGTAGCTGCTGATGAAAAATATTTAAAATTTCATTCAAAAATTACTGTATTCGGATTACTAAATTATGTAATAGCGTTCAGGCATGTCATATTGGATTATTTTCTATATAAATTTATAAATATAAATACCTAAACTAATATACATTTACTAAATTAATTATTTCTTTGACCATAAATTTTGTTAATAATAAAATAAAAATAAGGGTAAAATGATAATTACGCGGTTATAACACATTTACACTTGTTAGGTCCACAAATTAAACATTTATAAAATTGTTATCATTGGTTAATTTATTTAAGTCTATTTCATTAAATATTATAAATATTTAATACGGAAAAGAAAGTTAAATGTACTTTTCTTATTTTGTTTTTATCTATAATGTAGGTAGAATACACATTTTCTGCGAATGCCGACCCTTTGATTATGTATTTTTTTTTTTTGGTTAATTTATTATTTAATGATAATTTTCTAAGCACATTAAAATGTATGCTGTATCACTGTTAAGTTATCTTTTTCTATTGATCTATTATTAAAGATAGCTGGTAAATTATGTTTTATTAATTATTTATAATATTTTATTTCAGAATATTCAGATTTAAAAATTCGCAAGAAGCACAGTCAGAATAAAACTTGAATGTGATTATAGGAATTTTTATTATTTTTCTACAAAAAAAAAAGGACTTGTAGTCTCTTTATTATTATACGATAAGTTCCTTTATTACAGGTTAAAATTTATAATGTTTTTTTTTATTTGTCGTGGAAATAAAACTACTTAACTTTTAAATAAATCTGACACCTGAAAAAGATAAAATGAAGGAATAATAATTTCTTTATTTTATCGTTTTAACGAATTTAATCAAAATAATAAAAAAAAATGCTGTTGACTTTACATTTCTATTTAAAAATGTATATACATATATTTAAATAACTAAATAAATAAACAAAAACAGGATTTTAGTTATAAAGGACACATTAAATGAGGTATTAACAGTAATATTATCAGTGAATTATAATTCGGCACGGAGTGTTTGAACGTGTGAAAGAAAGTTACAGAAAGAAATAAAATAAAAAGACTTATCGTATGTATTTATAAAAGATAAAACTCAAGTTTTACCACCAACAACGCATTGCATTGTTATTTGGAATAAGAAAAGATAAACATAATCTTTTTCTTATTACTTAATGGTAGGCGTCTCTCTATTATTTATCAATAAAAATGAATCTAATAAGAAGAAAAAAAAAACGACAATGATGTCATTATTATTATTATTAAATGATATTTTCTTAAAAGAAATTTTAACTACTTAAAATTCAAATTGATTTTAATTAAATAATTAAGTAATTTGTAATTTTTTTTTATTCTCTTTTAATTAAATCTTTTGTATTAATTAAATGTTAATGACATCCTCTTGAGAATAAAAATAATAATAATAATACCGTTTCCATTGATTTAACACAATTTCTTATTGTTTTTATAAATATTATTATTACTGTCGTTTCACATAATATTATATTTACCGTTTTTATGTTGAAAAAAGAAAAGAAAAACATCCAATAGATACATGTACATTTCAAATATATATTTTATTTAATTGCTATTATTGCAATAGATCTATGTTTTATCGTCTAACAGAAAAATAATTAATTTTACTAAACATTAATTGCATTACACATTTTTATGTTATTCAATTCTTCTTATAACTATTATAGTTTTCTAAGAAACATTAAATAATTTAATAAAAAAACAAAAAGCCAATAAAATTTGTCATTATTGTGTATTTTAATGATCTGCAGATGATTGTTTAATAAAATTAAAAAATTTTGTGTTTTATATTTTTTGTTCTTACAATAAAATATATTATTTGTCTTGTTTTTTTTTTTTCGTAAGATCCATTAATTGATAATTATTTTGCTTAATTAAGTATATAAACATATATTGATAAATTTAAATAATGATTTTAGAGGAAATTTTGGTTTTCGCTCTCACATATGAAACTTTTTTATATTATTTTTATAGCAAATAATTAATGAAACAGAAAACAAAAAAAAAATACAATATAAAGAAATAATCCCACGGGTTATATATACAGACATGAATAAGGTTTATTAACACAGTGCGTAAACGTTTTTGTTAAATATTTTACAAGCGAACAGTGAAAGAAGAATATACGAGGGACAAACTTTAACCAAGAAAAAAAAAATCATTTGCAACCGGATGATATAGTGACAAATTAGACATATGGCGTTTGATGAGAATTTACGATATAAAATTTATGTTAAAAAAAAAACATAATGAAGAAATTAAAAGGGAAATGTTAAGACGAAGAATTGTAATTATTTAACAAAATTTCTTCGATTAAAAGTTAATAATTTTTTTATAGTAATATTTCTTAGAGAATCAATAATATCAAAAGTACAACTTTAATGTTATTAAATAAACGATTTATATATAGAAATTTAATAGTCGATATAAGCTTAATCCAATTTTTTGCGATAATCTAGGTAATCTTTCTTCAAATGTGTATTTAGATATATATAGACTGTAGCCACAGAGTATATATTTTGCAAAAAATATAGACCCTTTATACTCAAGAAATATTTTTTTTATTTAATTTAATTTAATAAGTCATTTGTCGTTTAAAAAAAAAAAAGGCAAGATAAAAAGGCAAATGATGGTGCGTCTTTTTGGCACTTGTGAAACCGTTTCATTGTTCAATCATCATCATTGTTGATAATTGTTCTTTCCTTTTTTTTCTTCGCTGTTATTTGTTATGCGTGCTTTTGTTAACCCAAAAATAAATAAATAAATATTTTGCAAATAATTGTTTTGTTCGTCGTTGTCTATATTAAGCATCTTGCATCTCCAAACTAAAGAAAGTGGTTTTTTTTTCATTTAATTTGTTTAAATTATACCTTTTGACAATTGAAGTTTTATTATTTGTAAAATTGAAAGAAAAATCACCTGCGACTTGTTCTTATAAGTATAAAAAGAATGCATTGCGTGGCTATAATTACTGAAAATTGCACACAAAAAAAATGAAGAAAAAACCGCAGATTTGATAGTTTTTTTCTCAGAAAAAAATCATTAACCATTTGATGAGGAAATCTGTGTCAATTTTTGTTGTTTTCAATTTTAAATATTCTTAACGAAATTGTATTTTTAACCATAAAATAATATGCTGAGTAAATTATATTGATTTAATTGAAGTTTTCTGTTTTTATTATTTAATTATATTTATTATGTTTTTTAATTAATAAATGTAATATCATTGTTGACATTATTATTCTCACATTTGGTAGAACTTTGCGTGCTTATATAATGTACGATCAGAATAAAAAAAAATACATTTATTTCGATTTTGTTACGAAAAAAGAAATCTACTAAAATAATATTATTAATAAATACAAGTATTACTTCAAGTATCAAGTTCAAGTGTAGTATTTGAAAACTGTTTTATATTTTTAATAAAAAAAAAACTCATCATACAACTCTTAAAATATTTATTTTCTTAAATGAACCTTGTTCTCGATTATAATAATGAGAAAAAAAGAAACAACTTTTCTATATGAAATAAAAATTTAAAACATTTTTATTTTTGTTATTATTATTGTAATTTGTTATTCATGAACTTAATAGATATATATCTAGTTCAATTTATTTTTACTATTTATTTCAAATAACATTTTAAAGCTTTCATATATTGCAAGTCAGTTACATACCATAAAGTTATTGTTTATCTTTAATGTTGCTTGTTTCTTCCTTTCGTTCATTCTTTATTATATTGTTACTATTATTATTTTTATAAATTTTATGTTAAACATTCGCATGTAATGTTATTTTACATTACTTATGCTTAGTTTTTATATATTTTTTTAATATTTATTTTCTTTAAAATTTAACGAAAGAAATTTATTAAACATTAGATTGTTATTATTGCTCTTTTATTTATATTATGAATCAAAAAATAGTTTTTAATTTATTGAATTTTCTTTTCTTTTCTTAGTCAAACATGTTATGTAGGTTTAGATTTTATATTGGCGTATAATAAAAATAAATTTAAATTACCTTTTGCAGGATATATGTAAATTTTGTCTTAACAAAGTGTTGTTACCTTTTTAAAATAAATTAAAAAATAATCTTAAAAGATAGATTAGTTTGTTTCTTTTTTGTTTACAATTTTTTAACAAGAAATAACAAAATGCATAAAAAATAATTAGTTAAAGTTGAAGAATTTTTTTTATTGGATTTCACCAAACATAAAATGCAAAATAATTTAGTTTTATTCAATTAAAATCGTTAAATTATTCATTTTCGATAAAACAGTTAAACAGTCTGTTTCGATATACAAAATTTACATAAACATGTTCCGTTCAGGGATTATGAAAACTGATTGTTAAAGAATAATATGTATATTTAAAAAAAACGATTTAATTTTTATATTTAATTATTTGCTTGATCAAAAGCAATTATCTGAAGAAGAAAAAAAAACAAAATTGTATTTTAAATGAAACAAAGTGGAATAAATTTGAGGAAAAATTTAAAATCTTTTAATTAATTATTTCTTAATCGGATTTTATATTGCGGCAGGAGAATAACCATTTAACAATTTTTTATTTATTATTTTAATCTGTATAGAAGAGACAGGAAAATGTAGGCTCGAATATAAAAATGCAGCATCCGATTATATATATATATATTTATACGCAGAACCGAATAAATTTAGTTTTTATTTTTCTTCTGCTTTTAAAACTTGATGTCTTTATACAAAACATGTGTGCTGTTGGGTCCATTTTATTCAGTTTAATAAACATATAAATGTTGCTACTATTTTTATAAAATGACAAACATATGCATATATATATATATATATTTTAATTAAAAACAATGTGAAGATTTCAAAGAAATTATAATGTGTAAGCGCGCGAATGAAAGCTTCTCGCAGTGATAATAATCAATGTGGTCATCATCTGACTGCTTAATAATCTACAGATTATATCAGTGAAAAAAAAAATAAGAAAAAAAAATACGTTTAACATTAAAATAAAATAATAATTTAGTAAAATAAAAAGAAATTTATACATGAAGCCTGTTTTCTCAAATTAAAATACAAAACAAATAATAAATGGTGTTAATTTTCAAAAAT
Organism: Ptychoptera contaminata; assembly: GCA_963942525.1. Classification (NCBI taxonomy): domain Eukaryota; kingdom Metazoa; phylum Arthropoda; class Insecta; order Diptera; family Ptychopteridae; genus Ptychoptera; species Ptychoptera contaminata. The sequence continues at coordinate 25,793,542 of OZ012638.1, forward strand.
AAAAATTGTAATTAATTTTGCTGTGATTATTACGATCATTATAAGATGCTGTTGTTTCTTTTCATTTTTTCAATTGTTGATTTAATGTGATCGTGAAAGAGTATCGTTTCTTATTTTTTATACAGAATATATTTTTCATTAAGAAAAATGATTATATTGTCGCGTGATGAATACATTTCAAGAGAGAAAAAAAAAATAAATATTTTTTTATTCTTTATACATAAATGATGATCATTTTGTATTTTATTTTTATTATTTATTAAATACATAAGAATCATTAGTTATTTGATGTTTTCGATTTAATAATAACAGAAAAAAGAAAGAAAGACAATAACTTTATGTCAAATAATAACATATGTATATAAGTTTTATTTTTTTAATACAAAAGAATTTTTTGATAGAGATAAAGAAGTTGTTAAGATATTTATTCTTTTATTAAATTTTTTTTTTCTTAAGAAAATATTGTGGGCGTTATATTCGGTTTATTTTTTATTAATATTTGATTATTAAATGTTTACAACTTAACTTTTTAATAAAAAAAAAATTATTTATTTATATTAAATGACAATAATAAAAGTATATAAAGAAACAGGATACATATTAAATAGTTATTATTATTACATTAATGCCATTGTATATGTTATAATTTTCTTAAATATTTCTTATTTATTTTTTTATTTTGTAAATTAATAAATTTTATAAAAAAAAATATACTTATGTTCACAATTAAAACGAACTAAATACGAACATGCAAAATGTCAACGCTCTAAAATTATATTAATATTTTTATATTTTGAAAGAAAAAAATAATAAGACAGTTAATGCTTGTGAAGTAACATTACCTTGCGTGTCGTCTTTTAAGCACATAATCTTGTACGCAATAATGCAAAAAAAAATAAGGTGAATAAAATAAATAACAAATTTAATAATATTAATGTTTATGAAAAAAAAAAACGAAATAAATAATAATAAAAGCAAAAAACTGGATATATAATTTTGAAAATAAATTATATAAATAGTTATTTGCGATCGTTGTGCTATTACTACCCATCAATGTCATCATTTACCCGTATTTCTATGTTTAAATATTTTCTATAAAATACATTAGTTAACTGTTATTGTTGACTATTAATTAAATTGTTTGTAATGTCACACATTCTTAAGTGAAATAAAATGCAATAAAAAATATATAATAATACTAAATAAATTGAAAATATAAGTAAACTATTGCAATTTAATTTAGTTTAAAACGTCGTCGTTTAATCTTATGTCGGTTTTTTTTCTACCTATTTGCAAAAGTAATAATAATAATAATAATAAAATAAATATATAATGTGTATGCTTTTAATACTGAATACTGGCTATTATCATTAAAGTGTATTCATAAAGCTACTATACACCATTTCTCTAGTGGTAATATCTATTCAGTCACATACAAAATACATTTGTTATAGGCTATCTTCTCTTTACAAAAGGTAATTATTATCTATTTTCAATCTATTATACTGTCTGCTATTAATGAAAATGACTGGTAGATGAGATGCTGATTGAAAATAAGAAATATACAGAGTTATGGGATGTTATTCTGATCATTTTTGCAGCTGCACTTTGCTATTATATGATTTTTTTTTTGTAATAATATTTTATAGTTCTTATACATGACAACTGACAAATTGTTTTAAATATTTCATTTGAAAAGAATAATTGTATAAAATTCAATTATATTTACAAAGCTCAGAGCTAAGAATAAAATTTATTATTGTAAATAATAGTAAAAGATGAATTTCATTTAAATGTTATTTTTCCATCTTGAATAGTCTCTTCTTAGTAATAACTAGTTATGATATTATTAATCAATTGAATGCACAGTGTATTGCTGTTAAATATTATTTCCTTATAACTAATCCGTGGCTTTTAAAAACACTTATTTATTTTATATTAAAACTAACATGAGAATACATATGAATATATTGCTTTTAAATAATTAATTATTATTTTTAATTATATCATAAATAGTAATACAATAATAAAAGTGTCAAAAAATTATAGAGAAACAAACTAAAAACCATTTTATAGAGAAAACAAAAAAGCAATAAAGACGAAAGAAAACATTTTTTTTATTAACTTTAGCGCCACAAAATAATTATATTTATTATGCATCCAATATTTGATTGATATTAGTTGTTGCTTTTTGTTATTTAATAATAATTAAAATATACGAGAATAAATAAAATTTTTAATTTTTATTGCTTTTATAGATATTTCTTTATTACTTAATAAAAGGAATGCATTATAAATATGTTTAACAAGTTTTTATTGCAGATTATCTATGGATTTGGTTTTATTGTTAGGTTTTTTTATTACTATTATTACTATTTCAATATTATTATTTTAACATTTTGTGCTATAAATAAAAATAAATCATTTTCAATTGAATAAATATATATTTTTGTTATTATATTATATGATTTTTGTTATTTAAATTCAGAAAACTGTGTCTTTTACTTTAATCTTTAAGATAAAATGTATCTAAAAAAAATATATAATAAAGAAAAACCGTGACATTAACCAATGAATATTCATAATGTTTAATTATTTATTTATTCATAAAACAAAGCAACATCTATCTCACGAACTAACAATTTTCTACTGTGTAGATTTTATACTGACTCTTCTCTGTTCGTAAGTAAGTTAATAAATAAAATAAAAAATAAAAATAACCAAGAGACTTTTTATTAATATTAAACCAACTAACAGTTTTGTGTGATCAAATTAAAAGCATAAACGTAGTATCAAAAAAATAAAAAAAGAAAAGGTTATATAGAAAATAATAATCAAAATGTCGAAAAATGATCGTGGCCAGAATAAATCTGTATTGACCATATGCTGTTCGCTTCTCAACACATAACCAGGTTCAAATTGTTTTAATTTTTGTGTTTTTTTTAATCACTTTTCTTCCGCTGATCAAATTTCATATTTTTGTTTTTATTTAATAAAAATTACTAACCGAAAATGCGTTACTTTATGATAAAATTGAAAAATATAAATAAAAACATGTGAATAAATAATTATGGTTTTAATTTTCACTTGTTTTTATTTATTTAATCCAAAAAATTGTTCAAAAACTGTCGCGTCAATGAAACGATAAAGTAAATTTAAATAAACAACCGGTTGCTTCAATTTATATCTGTATCATATCTATATAAATGTATAAATATATTTAATGTTTTGCTGTTTAATTTATTTATTATTATTATTTTATTGAAAATATTAAATTTGTGGTTTAAATAAATGAATATGTGTGGTTTTTACTTATAAAAAAACTTTTGTTACTCTTTTTGTATTATTTTGGTAAATAATCAATTTAGTTAAAATAATTTTTTATAAAGATCTAAGTAGTCGTTTCATCGTCCATTGTTTAAAAATAAAATAAATTAGTAACTAAAGACGCCTTATCAACATTTAGTTTATTAACATTTGCTAATTTACTGTATAGAAATATAAAGATAAAAATGTTTATGCAAATGGTTTTTTTGGCTATTTCTGTTTTGTTTATTGAAATTTAAAAATAATAAAAAAAAAACTAATAAAGATCTATGATAAAATATTTAGAAGCCTAGATAATAAATTTTATATTTAAATAAAAATATTTAAATTTGTTTACGGTGGTTGAGTTTTTTTTTGCTAATGATAATTATAAATTTAAGAGAAGAAAACTGAATACAAATTTACTCTATTTTTTTTTTTGTGGAACAAAACCAGAGTTATTCTTTATAATAAAAGCAGAAATAACCAAACTATTATGAACTTGTATTTGTATTAAAACGATATGAATGATAATACATATTAAGAAAAACCATTCTATAATAACAATATTACAAAAGTTTTAATTTGACAAATACTGTTATTTATGATTTTATCGCTTTTCTTTGATGATTATGTGTTTCCTACATTAACAAGCTTTCATTATTTAATTATTTAAAAAAAAAAATCACATCACTATAACAACCTTGTAGAAAAAAATTTATTCATTTAAATAAATTAATTTTAATTTTTAATTTAAGAAAAATTAATTCTTCAATTAATAAAATAACATTAGAGATACGTTGAAGGTGTTTTCTTTTTCTCTTCACAATGTATTCTCTGTAGAAAGATCTATTGCTTACTTTATTTATTTCTTTTAAATAAATAAATAATTTCCAAAAAATACAATATGCTGATGGGAAAATAAATGCGGTATAGATTAAAAACATATAAATAAATTACTGGTTCGCATGTTTGTCCTATGATTTATTAAATTTAAATTAAATAAAAATAATAATAATTATAATAGTAATAATAATAATAATAAAGAAATACAACACTTTAATAACAAAAAGTATAATTAATAATAATGAGAAATTAGAAATTTTTATTATTGTTATTATTTGATTCAACTGAATAAATTTATTATTTTAAAATTTCATATTTTCTACTTTAGCTAAGCATAAATTTAAAATTGGTAATAATCTAAACATGAATGAAATTATTTTTTATAAAGATTAATTGTAAAAAAAAAACGTGAATAGTTATTATTTCTATGTGCCTAGTTACGTTATATCAAGTATTATGACAATAACAATAGATGTCAATCATACTTCAATTAATCATAATGCTGTCATGTTCGCTTTATTTAATATGCACAGTTGTCAATCCATTTATTAAATAGAAATTTATTAAATTAATTAGAAATTTTAATTCAAAAAATCCTACCCAATTAATTAATAATAATTAGAATTTTGTTTTTGTATTAAAATAAAAAGAAATTGCCAAGTGTTTTTAAAGTGCAAAGAAAATAAAAATGAGAAACGCCTAAAATATTATATTTGTAGAAAATATTTTTTCAACGTTTAAATTTACATAAATTTATCTGCATAAATCATTTTGTTAATATTTTTATTTTTATATAAATAAATATGTTGTTAGTGCTCTAGGTATAAAAAATGCATAAAATTTCGTTGCATTATCTATAGGTTTTCATCGCGATCATGTACTACATCGACTTGTCGTTATTTATTGTCGTGCTTTTGGTAAAAGCTATATAATATTATATTTTATTATTATTATTATTATTTTTATGATTATATTTTTGAAAAATTAAAAGCAAATGAAAAGAGGTTAACACTATATAAATCCTGGTCGCGTGTTTGCAAATACTGATCAACGATAATAACGTATAAAGTCTCTCTTTCACTTTATAATCTGATCTTTAAGTAATATGATTTTACATGTATTTTACGGTTGTTGTTTTCTTTTTTTTTCTGTTATGTTATTATATTGTTATGTTTTGATTTTAATTTTAATTCTATTTTTTTTTCTTTTTTTTTCATTAAAACATAAAACAAGGTACGTGTATTTTCATTATACTTAGAGTTAATCCATCTAACCATTTTATAATTATATTGTTTTTTTTTTTTGTTTCTATTGTTGTAATATGCCTTCCCGCTTTAGATAAATCATTTTATCTTATTTAACTACGTTTATGCTTACATTATTATTTATTTTTATTTTGTCTACATATTACCGCCATTTTAATGTTTGCTTAATAGAATGTAAACCGTAAAATAGATTAGAATTATTATTATATAATAAACAAGAAATTAAATCCTAATCTGTATAAGTTTTTTTTTTTCTTCAGGAAATTAAAATAATTAGGAAATTATTTTTTAGTTGGATGAATTTTCTTGTTTTATTAAAAAAAATTATATTTTCTCTATTCACTTTGCAAAGGGAACAGGTAAATTTTTATTACAATAAAAAAAATAATAATAATAGAATTATTCAGGGTTTTGTAAGGGGATTTAATTTATCTTCTTTTTTCTTCTCTGTACTTTTTTATTAATGCAAATCATTTTCAGCGCCCAATTTAAAATATATTATCAATAGCAAAATTATTAAAGGATTTTTCTATAATATTCCTTGTAATAAAAAACAAAATTGAAATTCAAATAAATTTTATTATCCTTTTCATTAAATCTGTTATTATAATTTGTTATGGATTTAAATCAACATTGTCATTGAATACATTAAACAGAATATTATCGATAGATTATTATGCTTTTGAAAATAACTTTATACAATAGAAAAGATAACAAAAACAAGAAATTATAAATACTTTATCATTGCATAAATTTATTTTAACAAAAGGAATATAGAATGCAAGTAAACCCTTATTACTATTTCAAGAATGTATTGTAACAATTTTTAAATATTAATAATATCTCTTACTACTTAGGCTTAAAGAAAAAACGAAAATATAATTAATTCATGATGATAAAAACATTTTTTACTTATTTATTGAATGTTATTTGATATTATTTTTTGTTATCAGATACAAACGAAAAAAAGCTCATTATAATGAGACTTCCCTCTGTTTTTCAATTCATCAATATATATAAATAAATAGTAAAACCATATGAAATGACAATATTTGATACAAATAATAACGGAATTCAAAGAATTTATTATAATAATTATTGTATTTAAAATATTTGATTAAACATTTCTTACGTCATAACAGAAATATACAATATTTTTTCTCTAAATTTTATAAATTATTAATAATTAAATAATATTTATATTGACTTTTTACTTAAAAAAAAAAACTAAATAAAAATAAATTAAATTAATATTCTATAAATAAAATAGAGAAGACAAAAAAAAATCCATTTAGAGGGCTTAAATTACACAAAACGATATATTGGTAGAAGAAAGAACGTTAAAAAAGCAAATAAAATGCTAGTTAATTAATAAATAAACAAAGAGAAGGATTATTATATTAATAGTTTTTATTTTTATTTATTTATTCTTAAATAATAGTTTATGTTCTTTGTACAAACAATAAAAATTCAATTAAATCAATACAGAAATGATTAAACAAACATTTATAACTGGCTTAAGAAAAAAATTAAATAAATAAATAAACGAACCAAAAAATAATATAAAGAGCTTTAAAAATTCAACGAAAGTTTATTTAAAAACTATAAAAATTATTTTTTTATTATTATTTAATAATAAATAATAAATAAAAATAATAAACTGATTATAACGCCTATAAGTAAATTTAATAATACGTTTTACCATTTATGTGTGGTTATTTAAGTCAGCATACAGAAGAAAAGAAAAAACATGAAATATAGAAAAAATAAATAATCGAAAATAATTCAATTATCAATTAAGCACGAAAAATGTAAGGTAAAAAAAAGGTTTATATATAGAAAATCAATCATTTATTATAGAAATGAAATAAATAAATTTATTTAATAATATATCAAAATAACTAAATTTGATTGCACAAAATTAATAATAATAATAATCAGGTGTGAAATGACTTTAAAGAAAAGGCGTTCAATTTTCCTTATTTTAAATAATAAAAAATTATTATTTTTTATTTATACTGACGACGACGAAGAGACGACGTCAACAATGAAGATTATATTTAGACAAAAAATATAAAAATACAATAAGAATAAGCACGAATTTGTTTTATTTTATTTATTAATATTATTATTATAATTTTGGAGCTTCATTAACCAGCATTACTTGCTACTTTAAGCCGCCGCATAATTCGTAAATTTTCTGTTTTATTAAATAACTGGTAATTTTTTGGTTTAATAAAAATCTTAACTGAAATAGCACAACCTGTTCATCTGAATCCAGCATAAAAATTCAGCTTGTTTATTACAATTTTTATAGAGGCAAGGCAGTATGCTTGTCTTCTTTATTCTCTTCAGAGATAATTAATTAAGATAACAATACGTTATCTTTAATGTAAATGAAAAATAAATTATGATTTAGACATAAGTTAGCAGAAAAGAATCGTTTTAAACCACCAACCTACACTAATACGTTTGCTTCTTTTTATTTTTATTTTCTGTGATCTTTCTTTCTTATTTTTTGTGTTTTTAACGACATGGTAAATACCAGACCGCAAATAAATATTAAAACAAAGAAAGAAAAAAAAAACCATCAACTTCTATTTAATTATTAGTTATCCTGAATATTATATCTTTTATAATAAATATTATATTTTTAAAGGTGTTGAAATTTGTGGTTATGCCATTCATGTGTAATTTTTTAAATTTAACTGAAATAAACTTGCAATAAATGAGGTACACCACATAATAAATTTAATGGCACAGCCTATCATTTATATATTTTATTTTTATTTATTAATTATTTAAAATAAAAAATACATTCTTATTTTATCCGAAAAATTAATTCGTTGATTTAATCTTTAAATTTATATCTGTGTATGAAAATTCATTGTGGCTAATGTGATGAAAAAACACACAGTGTTTTGCCTTGTTTTCTTTAAATAAAATAAATTGTTACTGATTTTTTGCGTTTTTTATTAATCAAAAAGCACATATAATTAATATTTATATATAAAATGATTTAATGTTTTCTTTTTTATTTGTTAAGTAATTATTTGCACTTATTATTATTTAATGTTTTTCATTTTTCTCATTTCTTCATTTCTTTGTTATGTTAATGCTATGACGAATTTAATGTGTCAAAGTATTTCTACATATTTTATCGATACAATATTTGCGTTGTTTTCGTTGCCTTTTATTTAAAAATTCTTAAAAAAACTATATATATGTATATACATATAACGCTAAATTATTGTACATTTATGCAGCGATAAATACTTTAATTATGCAAAACTGAATCAAGCGAAACTATAAAAATCTAAATATATATATATAATATAATGTAACGCGTTATATATAAATATATTATTATTTTCTTTACGTGACAGTTAAAAGTCGTTAAAATATATTTATTTATTTATATATTTTTACCTATTAAAATGGTAATAAAATTAAAAATTTCTTTTTTTTGTTAAGTTTTTCACAGAATAGGGAAAATTTGTGATAAAAGGTAACACACACAAAAATAAAGCAAGCAACAAAAAAAAAAACCATTAAATACATTTTACTGATAACATAAATTATATTTTAAATTATGAACGTAGCCAATTTTAATTTATATTTCTTTATTTTAGTTTTCTTGAAAAAAGCAAGCAAGCTTCACCTACACATTTTAATGATTGTTTTTTTTTCACCAATTGATGATTAATTCGATTAGTAGAAAATTTATCAACGAAAATATATATATTCATTTTATTTTGCTTAAGCTACATAGACTTTAAAATTATATAGAAAAAAAAAAACGAAACTCTAAGCCGGTTTCTTATTTTTGATGACAGCCCAGATACAGAAATTTTATAATCTTCTCAGACGTTTTTTAAAAGAGTTTTTTTTTATATATTTTTGTTGTTTTTATCGTCAATATGTCTTAAAAAAATTAATAAATTAACAACAGCAAATAATTTTCAGTTTTTTTCTTCATATTTAGTTTATAAAAATTATAATAATAATAATATTTAAACGCGTTAAAATATGTTAAATGATACAAAATGATAAATTACTTATTAAATCAAATTTTTTTTATGCTATCTGCATATAATTAAATAAAACATTTATTTAAAATGTTAACAGTTTTTGTGTTATTTATATTTATCTTATTTTTTGTTGTATTTATCTTAATTGGTTCATAAATAGATTTATTGATTGATTTTATATTTTTATAATTTTCTAATTTATTAATATTTTCACTTACTTTTTACCACTATCCAAAAAATAATCTAATTCAACAGACATTTTACAGCAAAGCGCCTTCCTATAATGTCCCATGGAGCAGTTAGTGTTTATCATATGACCATCTATTAAAAAATTAAAAGAGAAAAAATTATATATGTAGATTAATATAAGCTCGTTAAATAAATTAAAAGAAAAATATCTAATTTGTTTAATTTTAAATCAATTTTTCAATTAATCTTTATCAAATGAAATCTATTGTAGCTTCAGTTTTAAAATGTCTTAATTAAAAAATAAAGTTTTAAAATTGAATTCATTTGTGTGACTTAATGTTTTCTTTTGCAAGGATAATATTACCGCAGTTATTTGCTAATACGTTTAGAATATGTTTAATAAAAACAAAACAAAACCGAAAAAAATTGCTCAACATATAATCAATAGTTTATAAAAATCCATCGTTTATTGTTCAAACACAAAAAAAAAGCACAGCATAAAAAACGAAAAGAACAGGATGAACATTTTGTTATTTATTTAAAGTTGTCGCTAAACATTTAATTTTTAATTGGATAAAATTGTTTTTTATATTTAGTTATTTTTTTTGGAGTAAGTATTCTTTCCAATCAAAATTCCATTCCATTTTCTTATGTCGAATCTAACATTTATGTTGATTTTTTTTTTATTATTATTGTAAATAAGAAAACCAATGAAACGCTGTTATTTTTACCATCAGCAACAGCATCATCATCATCATTATCTTGTATTGTGTATATACACATAACATAGTTACTATTTCACATGAAATTAAATATTAAAAATATGTTTGATGTTGATTTTATTTACTTTTTCTGATATAAAATTTTGATAATGAACCGAAAAATTGAATTCCAATTGTAATTGAGAAAAAGAAAAATTGAAAGTGGTTTTACATGTTAATTTTCGATTTTTTACTTTATATAAGAGGAATCCAATTATTATTATCATTCTAACAAATAAATAACTATTGATAAGATTCAGATTGTACAGATTAAAATGCTTAATTAATTAATAAAAATATTTATTAATGTTTTTATCTACGTTAAATAATTAAAATATTGTGAATTTATTACTTAACTATAATTTCTTGACTGATTTTTACTTATATAACTGTAACAATCAACAACATTTTAACAAAATGTCATTAAAATCATGTTACCATTCTACATCATTTCACAGTTTATTTATACAATTAAAAAAATAAATTATGACAGAATTATAATTTTAATGAATATTTTCTGTATAGTAGTTTTAATAATTTTTTGTTGTTAAACCAGAGGTTAAATTAATTAATATAGTAAATTAAGTCAAGCAACAATAATTCAAATTAGTCATATTTATGTTGAAAAGAATAAAAATGGAAAAATTTCATTAAATAATAATAATAATAAATATATCTATATTAAAAATTATTAATATTAAAGTTATTCTTTTTATATAAAAAAAAGAATTTAGAATAATAAAAACTGACAATACTAATGGTTGGTGGCAACAACAAAAGTAATAATAATAATAAGACCAACAACAACAACAGCAGCAGCCACAATGATGATGACATTTCATATTTTATTATTAATTTTTATTTTATTTTCTTGTGTGTTGTTATATAGAATTGATCGTATTGTAATTCAGGAAATACATAAATTGTTTCTTTATTTTATATAAAAAAAAAAAATTATTCTTTATTATTCGTAGCAACAATTTTTTTTTTCTTCTTCTTCTTCTTTTTATCGTTTCAGTTGTGCTCTGGTATCGTAATAAAATCGTGATATGTACACGCGCCATCATATACTATAACTTCGTGTTGTTTCTTATTTATTTTTCAATATAAATAACAGAAACAAACAAAATATAAATGAAAAAATGATTATATGCAGTAAAATAAATATTAAGGAATAAAAATAAATGAAAAAAAAAAAAAAATTATTAACTAAACAGAAGAACAAGAAATTCTAGTTTAATTGCAACACAGTAGGTGGTTTTTTTTTCTTTTATTTTTTATATAGGGCGGTCGTAGCGTTACCACAAAGCTTAATCTCTGTGTGCTTTTTTTTCATTCTTTCTTTCTTTATTCTCCTGTTGTATCTTTATATATCCCGGTCGATTTTATTTGAATAATCAAAAAAAAAAAAAAACATAATTTTATTGCGCTTCAGTAACCTGAAATAAAGTTTTTTTTCCTTTCTTATTTTTTAATTATTTACTACAGAGTGTTAACACAACCTAGTCTTAAAAAATACTGCACCTTGAATCACACTGTATTTTATTAATCGAAAATAATACTAATAATTCAGATTAAATAATTTTCTTAATAAGAAAATTGAAATCAAACGAATTTCTTACCTTCGTTAGATAATAATAAAAAAAAAATTAAAAATCAAATATAGAGAAAAGGTTAAGAAAAAAAATAATAACAACACAACAGATTTATAATGAGAAACCGATAGTCATTTTAAAGAGAATTTTTATTACTTTTGATTTTTAGTTTGATTTTTTTTTTCTTTATAATTTTATTAAAACTTCTTAATTAATTTGATGAAAACTGATGGTAAATCGACAAGAAAAGAATCACCGAATATAATAATAATAATTTTAAATATTTGTTTTATGCAAATAACAATCAAGAATGGAAAGGAATAAAAAAATATTAATAAAATTTTCGATTGAATTAATTTCAAATAAAATATATTTTATTTTGAAATTTTAATTTAACATTGACTTGGACTTGGATTTTTTTTTTTTTGGTTGTTAAATATCACGTTTTTTTTTTTGCCTACATCTATAAATTATAATAATAAAAGATATGAAAATGAAAAATCTAAATAAATATCCATCCATGTATAAAGCAGATAGTTTGTAAAGTTAATCTAAAAAAAAATTTTGTTAAAGAATAACGAAGGCACTTTAATTAATAAAACATTCTCTGGAACATTAACTTTTGCGTCGGTTGTGATGCTACTTTAAATAAAATTTATTACAAATATATAATATATAAGAAAAGAAAACAAATTATTTAACAAAATAGAAAGAACCGCGATGCTGTTTTTTTTTTGTATTTTAAATAAATAAATAATAATCGTCTTTTTTTTTTTTTTTTTATTTAAATATATAAATTAAATAATAATAATTTAAATCAGAAAATTTCTTTTTTCTATTGATATAAATCGTTATAATTTATTACCATCGGAAATTAAAAAATAAATATTTATTTGTATTTTTCTTATTTTAGTCATCGGGTGACTAATGCCAATTTGTGAATTTTTATTATTTTTTAATAAATATCGATTTAATTGGAAGTTAATATTAATTGATAAAAAAAAACGAAAGGATACTTTATTATAATTATTTAAAACAAAAGTTAAAAAATATTCAACAGAAGCGTCGGACACAGTCTGCGGTCAATTGGACTTAACAGCGCGTTTTTTTTTTATATATGTATATACTTGTGGAATTTTGTTATTTTATTTCGGTCCCACTATTGATTTGTTTGTAACAAATGTTTTTGTTTTACGAAAGAATTCTTCCTCATTAGGAGGTATTCTATCAATTTCTTTAACAAGTTAAACAAAAACATAATAAACATACGAAAACCTTTAAAGTAAAACAAAAAAAAAATGCTTATTTAACAAATGTGTCACAAGACTGAGCTCTTTAAAATAAGGCGTTGCTATTCGTAAATTGAGGTTCTTCAATAGATAGTTATTAGTGGGACTGGATAAGTGGCTAACGATCAACTGATTACAATATTTATTTATTTTATTTTTCTTTCTTTCATTTAAAAATCAATTTTTTATCGTTTGTTTTTTCGGTTTTTTTGGGCTCTTAAAAATATTTTATTTATATTTTTTGTTTTCAATTTTAATCGTTATTGTCTTATAAAAATAAAAATAAAAATAAAAATCCCAATCTTACATCCATAAGTCAAATAAAATTAAACGATAAAAATAAGAATCGGTTTTTATCTAATTTAAACATTTCTTTTATTTATTTATTTATTATTATTATTTTATTTTTTCATATATATTTTTCATTAATTTAAAATTAATTTGTTTATTTATTGTATTTCACATTGAATAGAATAGACAGACATTGAATGTACGAAGAATGTTTTAAAACAATATAAATAAAAAAGACAATATTAGCTCATTAATTTTATTTTATTTTATATTTGTTTTCTGTTTCTTTCATTTTAACGATTTATGTATGTCTTTAAACATCTTATTATTTCTTTTTAAATGTTTAATTAAAAATAAAAATTAAATAATTATTGAATGTATTGCTTTTTTTTAGTATTTTGTTTATTTTAATTTATGTAAATTTTATTTTTTATTTGGATTGTTTTATCGACAGAAATTGTTTTTAAAACAAATTATAAATCTCATTAAAAATGCTTCTTTTTTCTTTTGGTGTTTGTTTAATAAAAAAGAAAACTGCGAATAATGTGTTATACTTACTGGTTTTCTCTTGATAGTAATTATCATCGGTGTCTGTGAAGAACCATGTCTGTAATAAATATAGAAAAAAAAGTTGTTCTAATTAATTATTTATAAATTTATTTCAATATAAAAAAATTAATTCTCATACAATATAATAAAGTTTAAATTCGTTTTTTAAGTGAAATAATTATCATAATTTTCTTTACTTTAGTCACTCTTTTGGGACAAGCAAACAAATAATAATAAAAATAATTTTATTGAAATTATTTTATTTGATCAACATCAGGTAATTTTTCATTGATAATTTTTTAATAGAAAGAAATTTTTATTATCATCTATTTAATCTAATTTTTATTTTTTATTACGGAATATTTTTTTTTTAAAGCTAACAAAACAAACAATGATTATAAGAAAAGAAAGAATAAAAAATAATAATTTTTTATATCGATTTGCTACTGTATATGGTGATGATAACAATGCGAAAGAATAAATTATTTCCTTTTCTTACATCAATTATTGTTCTATACTTTTTCTTGATATTATTTAATAAGATAAAAAAAAATACTTTTTTTTTTTTTGAAATAATAATAATAATTTCTATAAATAATATTATCTGTAAAAACAGATTTTTATCCAATCTCTTTGATGTAACAGCAGCAGTCTTGTCAGTCGTCATCATCATCGCGGTTTATTTCCATGGAAATTTTGTTGTTTTTTATTTATTTACTTTTTTTTTCTGTTTTTGCTACAACCACAATACCAACTATGAGAAAATTGATCGCAAAATAACAAGATTTTATTTAACAAAAATGTAAAGAAGAATAAAAAAATATATAATAATGGTAAAACTGTATTGATATTTATATACGCGTAAAGTACTTTTTTTTTCTTTTTTTACTTACATGTTGCGGTTTCAAAATAATAATAAATTGGCGACAAAGAAAAATAAGTAACAGTTATAAGTATTAATTATTATTATTATTATAAGGTACATTGGGTAAACTGAAGGTTATTATTATTATTATTTATATAAAATTATATTACACGGTATACATATTTATTTTTGTTTTTATTACCTTTATATTTAAACGTTTATGAATATTTACAATATTAATGCATTTTGATAACATAATTGTAATAAAAGTTTTTATTTTTTTTTTGTTAAAGGTACAAAAAACTGGTATAACTATCTCTAAAAATGGTTAAAAATGAAAAAAAAAAAACTGTACGCTTTTTATTACATTATGACTTTACTTTATTTATTTTTGCAATTTATATTTATAATATCGAGATTTTACTTTTTCTATACAGGTACATTGGATACATTGCGAATTTACAATTGAAAAAAAATGAAATAATATATATTTATTGACAGATTGGATTTACTTTATTATTTTTAGTTTTTACTATACATTGCAGCATAGATAAGAATTTTAATACGTGATAGTATTCTATAATCTTTTGATTATATAAACAAAAAATAAAGAATAATTACCATTAAATAAGATGTAACTGTAGAAAACTGTAGAAAATTGTAGAATAATTGTAAGTAATAATAGTATAATCTAGGATCTATTCTTGTTTAGCTCAAGAGTTAAAAGAAAAGTTAACTAAAAATAATAATAAAAAAATTCAGTTGAGTGTAGTAAATTTGGTAAAAGCTTCTTACAAAAAAAGTACTTTTTATGAAAGTTTAAATTTAATAATCTTTCTAATAAAATAAAAAAAAATATATATAGAGTAAAAAGCTTGCACTCAAACTTATAACACATAAAACAGTAAACTGTCTGACAACACAAGTAAAATTATTAAGAACATAAGTTCAAAAATAAATAATAATATTTTTCTTACACGAAAGAACTAAAATTTCTTTGTTATAATATATATATATATATATATATATATATATATATATATATTTTTAAATAAAAAGTTATTATTATTTTTAATAAATGCGAAATGAGTAAAAAAAAAACGAAACGAAACTGAATAAAATGATTGTGATTGTTGAAAAACCATAAAAATAAATTTAAGAAGAGTATATGTGCTAGCAAACATTATATACATTTCTTTATATATGGAATACAATAGGAACATAAATTTCCTCACAACATATTTAATACAATTTACTATTTTCTTTATGCTTTTTATTTATTTTTGTTTTTTTTTTTTTTTTTGCTAAACCATATAATATTATCAGTAAATCCGTTGAATACTTAAAGTCATATAAAAAATTTTAATGTGTTTTCAATGAATAGAGTTTATTTATTTAAATTGGATTTTATTATTAATTCGCACTTTGTTAGTCAACTATATATAGAAGTGCAAATATATATAAATATCTAATTGATATCATCTTGTATATAAGATTTACTGTAAGATTACTTTGCTACAATTGTTAAATAATGGAAAAACAAATGTTTTTTTTGCATTTTGTTTTTGAAATTAACATTATTTTTTATTTGAAATTGTCTCATGATAATTTTTTTTCTCTTCTTTTGTTAACATCCATTGACAAATACGGATAACACTTTATTTATTTATTTTTCAAATTTGTTAACAAGAAAATTTACCTTTATTTAGGTAATAATAATAAATCATTTCAGTTTTTTTCTCTCTTTTGCTTTTTTTTATTCAATTATATTTAACAAATAGAAATTTGTGTTTTTACTACTTAAAAAGGCTGAACATTGTAATGTTACTATTGTGTAATTCAATTCTGTTTCCAATTTTCCACTATTAATTTGTGATAAAATCTCAACATGTTCAAAGCCATCTGGACCATTAAAAACTATTTTACTTTGTTTACTATTAAAATATATCTAATAATATGGTAATTTTAAGAAATCCGAGAACACAAAATTTAAATTTCCGAAAGTTTACATACATGGTCTCAGGATAAACACATAAATTCATGTCTTTAAACAACGAAAATAAAAAAAAAACATCTCAGATGTTAACTGGGTAAAATCAACTGAAATTGAAATTATTTGGTTATTTTTTCTTATTCTCTCCTTCTTTGTACACGTGTTCGATTCATTATAACCACATGGTTAACTGGATAGTTACTTGTGTTATCCTATTTATCCATCACATTGGTTTTGTTTTGGTTTTTCTTTAAATATTATTATTTTCGTGTCATTTTGGAAAACATTTCTACCTACAGCAAAACCATATTATATATTCTCAATCAAAAATCAATTCTACCTGCGGTCTAGTCTTTTTCTTTTAAAAATAATTTAAAAGGCATTTAACATGCTTAATTTTTCTTGATATTTTCTTTCTTTTATCCTTATTTAATGACTATATTTTGTGTGTTCTGTTCATCATGAAGAAATCAAAAGGGTAATATAATAATTATTAACATTTTTTTATTTATTTATATTATTTTATGTGTAGGTGTTTATTTTTAAAATAATTTTTCTTGTTGTTAAAAATAATATTATTATAATTATTATTTCATTTTTTAAATTTCAAGTACGTCTTGATTCTTTGCAGAAGAAATCAATTTTTAAAATAATAATAATAAAAAAACAGCATTTCGTACACGAAATATATTGAGAATTTCAAGATACTTATTTATTTAATTATATTATTTATTTAAAGAAGAAAAATTCACAGCTCTTATACGGCCGAATTGTTGTTTATTTACACAGAGCATCAACAATAACAAAAATCCCATTTTATTTTTAAGCAAAACAAAAATTTTGTATTCATTTTTCTTTTGCTTATTTATTATTTTAAATAAATAGAAAAAAAAATAAAATAAAATAATAATAATAAAGGAATAAAAGGTGATAATGGTAAATTTTGTTATTTAAAAGAAAAATAAAAAAATAAATAGGTAAATGTTTGTTTAGTAGATTGTGCTTTGGGTGAATATTTTTTTTTCTGCTTTTTATTTTTGAATTGGTTTGGTTTTGTCTGTGGTTAATTGGACGAATGTAAAAGGTTAAAAGTGATTGAAATAGAAAACTTAAAAGAGATAATATTTAACGGAAAGGATCGAAATGTGTATTATGGTTTTAAAAAAAATTTACAAATTGATGACAATGTAAACGGAAATATTAATTTTTACTTTAATGACGAAAGACAATTGGGTTTTTTATTTTAGTTTTAACTTAGAACAACATTTTTTTTTTTACCTATAAAACCTGTTCAACGGCACACAGGTAAATTAAATTTATTATGCAAAATATTGTATAATCACTTTGATAACTTGTAATAAATAATATAAATTTTATTCATTTATATTCATAATATGATATTTCAATAAATAAAAACCACTCTATAAATGTTCTAAAGTCATTAGCACATATCAAAAACACATATAAATGTTATATTTGATTGAGTTACATCAAGTAAAACATGTTTAACTAATGCATTTAACATATAATGAGAATATACACAAAAAAAAAAAAAGAAACTAAACAACCAGTCTTTGGTGGATACATTAAAACTTTATCAATAAACAGCATACATGGTAACATAAAAAAAATTTATAGAAAAAATACATTCTTTCTCATGGGTAATCTATATATATATATATATTTACGTTAACATAATATGTATATATTTAACATATTTAAATTTTAAATCAACCAGATTTTTAATAAATTAATATTGAATAAATTTTATAAAGTAATATTTTTTTTTGAAATTATCTTAATGGTTAAAAAGTAAACAAATCATGTATATAAAATTCAATTCTTTCTTCTCTTTTGTTAACATCTTGATTCAAGAAATAACATTAAGTTCTATAAAATAATGAAGAAATTTTCTAACTTTATTTTTCCTTACATTTTGAGTCTTATTTCCAACCATATGTTACAACATTGCCCTTGAATGTGACATCATATTTATAACAAACGTAATTTAGAAAATAGGGTTGATAATTTTTCGATTTCGTTGTTTTTGTCGGTTAACAAAGTAAAATTTATGTTAATATTTTCATTTTATACATAAAAATCACATTACTATAAGACAAAATGTGTTAATAGGAATTTTATTATATACACTTTAAATAAAAAAAACTAAATAAAATTTATGTGTATGAGTATGGGAAAATGTAACGAAATCATCATCAACATCATCAACATCATCTTGTGTCTTTTCGTTTATTGTCATTTATTTATAAAACATCTTGTTGATAGTTTAATGATTTTCTGTCATCAAATGTAATAAACTTGGTGTAATGAAAATGAAATTGAAAAAGAAGGAAAGAAAATTCTTCTCGCTAAAAACAATAAATAATTCTATGAAATTTTATTTATGAAGATTTTCATTAAAATTATAAAACACAAACAAAGATTTATTTTTTCTGTTAATAAAATTAATTTTACGTCTTTGTAAAATATTTTCAAATTCTTACACAGTATGATTCGCCATTAAGATAAAAATCAAATTTAAAATAAATTAAAAAAAAGCATACAAGCAACACACATAATATAAATAAATGGAAAAATATAAATTAATCAAATGATTAAATCATAATGAAGTAACGGTATTTTGTGTATTTGATTAATAAATTATTATTTTTTTATCCATTTTTATATAAAATAATCTATTTCGCATGTAACCCGCTGTGCTTTAGGGGTCGTTATAACACTTGTTAGATTTAAAATAGTAAAACTTTCTCAAACAAGAAGACAATATTAAGAAATAACAAATTAAATTAATAAAGATCGCAAAGTTCAGAAAATAAAAACATAATTTAATAACGTGAACATTGTAGAAAGTGAAACAAATGCAATTAAATTATTATAATAATAATAATAAATAGGTAGAATTAAGGATGGTTATCTTAAGCATAATCAGTAGAATTTAATTTCTTAATTTAATTAAAAAGTAAAGCAAATTATGTTACAAGATTATATATAAATATATTTTTTATTTTTAGCGAATATAATCATGGCTTTCAGCATAATTAAAGAAATAATTATAAAAAAAGGCTGCCAAACTCATAAGAAAATATTATAAATTCAATTAAAACAGAAAATAAGAAAATACTTTCCGTCGATTTATTTTTCAACGAAAGTACAAATGTTTAGAGATAAAGATGAAAATATCAACAAAACTCGAATTAATAATTTTCCTTTTCTTTTTTTTTTTTTTGCTGTATATAAAAGTTCTTTTCTTTATATTATTAGTCCATCATTGTCAGAGGATCAAATGAAACACTGAAAATGAATTAAATGTTTTTATATCGAAAGAAAAATAAAATTCTTTTCTGTTATTTTCTTATAAAAATTGTGACAAAGTTATGTTTGTAAAGCAAGTAAAGCAAGGCATATTTATAACAATCTTTCTAGACATATTGTTTATATAAAAGAGAAATAATATATAAACACTTTAAAAACTAATAAAACCTTATCCCATTGCAATGTCACGTCAAAAATGTCTTTTCTGTGTTATTAAAAAAAAAAATAAATTGTGCTTTTTTTCTTTCTTTATTTATTCTTCTGTCTGCTGTTTTCTTATTTTTTCTGTGTTTGTTGAATTTTTTTTTCACAATTTATTATTTATTTATTTTCCATCTTCTGTTGGGAAACAACTGGGTTGGCTAAATAATAAGATGATAGACATATATATATATAAAGAAATTCAAAATAAGAGTAGATTATTCAGCTCAAGAAGCAAACAACAAGCAACGAAAAATAAAAAAACAACGAAATTAGCTTTTCACATACAAAAGAATAATATTTTAAATAAATTTTGCTCATTTATTTTTTCGCTTTGTTATCATTTTTCCTTAAGAATTTTTTAATGATTTTTTGAAAAGAAAATTAATATAGAAGCCAAGTTAAATCGTACATTTTTAAATATTTTGGTTTTACATTTGTTTACCGTATTTAACACTAATATTTAACTTGTACAAGATGTTTATTATTTATTATTTAATATTGAAAAAGCTATGTTGATTTTACAAGTTCGTGACTTCTATCAAAACGCACACAATTAAGCACTAATAATAATTTTTTAATAATAAATAATTTACGATGAAACCAAGCAAAAAAAAAATGTATGTCAATTATTATTGATTTAAATAAAGAAAAGAAAACGAAAACAATCAAATAATGAAATAATTATTCATTACATGTGTATAAAATCAATATTTTTATAAAATATTAAAAATAAAAAATATATAAGAAATACTAAGTAAACCAAATTTGGTTAAATAAGTATGTGCTTTGTTTATTTTAAGAATAAAATAAATAATTTTTACTCTTGTCATTGTAACTTGTTGATATCTACTTGAATAATAATAATAATAATAAAAAACAACAAAATTCAATGTCCTTAATTATATAACATTATTAAATCATCATTACATTTCAAATAAAATAATATCTTAAACGTGATTGCATTTTAATACCAATTTTTTTTTTTTTGATCGTATATGTTAACGTTGACGTTGCATTGCATTGATGAAATTTAATTTAAAATATGTCTTTAATGTTTATTCAATGATTTTACGTTTGATGGATGCTTATAAGATTGTTTGTTTTTAGTTTTTTACTTGTAATAATAATAATATAAGAGCAACACTATATATGTAATATTTTACCGCAACTGAATAATCTTCTACATTAGTCACCATGTAGATTTTTTAGAAGAAAATTAAAAAAACTAAGAAAAACAAGGAATAAAAATTAAAAAGAAAACTTTACTACTTTTGTATTAAAATTGACAAATCAATTGATTAAAATAAAAATGAATGAACATGATTGGAATTAATTAAAATTTTTTCTTCTACAGTTTTGTTTTTCTTGTTATTATTGTTTCGCTTTGACTTTATATTTATTTATTTTTTGTTCATTTAAAATATATTTTATAAAGAAAAAGTTCGCGTGCGATTTACATTAATATAATACGTGCAATTGAAATTTATATTTACTTTTTCAAATATATAAAATAAAATTATTACATGTTTATATTCATTTCATATGTTGTTTTAAAAGTCTAGACCGTTTTTTTTTTTGGTAATATTTATTCTGCTTAATAATAATAATACAAAATAAAAAATAACTTGTGTTGTGAAAAATTATTAGAATTTCCCTTTTCTAAAATAGTTTTTCTTGCAAAGACAATTTATAAATAATTTTTCATGTTATTATGACAAATTATGTATTTTTTGCCTATTAGAAAATGTTAAAACATATGTAAATTTTGTATGTTTATTCACTGTATATATTTTTTTTGGAGTGTTGTGAGAAACAACAACAACAAAAAAATGAAAAAGCGGAATTTAATCTACAAGTGTGGTGGCTCGGGCACCACTTTAAAACCATTACCAATTATAGAAAATTGAATGATGTTAAATGACGTAATGTGTTTAGATTTTTATTTCTTTTTCATCTCTTTAAATTAATGTACAAATTTAAAATGATTTATTTTCATTAGAAAAATATTGTTTGTTTTGCTTTAAAAATGTAGAAAAACAATTCTTTATTATTATTTTTTAGTTTAGTTTTGTCATAAAGTACTTCTGAAAAGAGCATCGATTGTATCAGAACAAAAGATTCCAAGTGATTTAAACAAATATTAATTTCTATCATATTTTGCACATTTCATGGTAATCTGATTATAAATATTATTCTTAACAGACAAAAGAGTTTTGAATACTCGTTAACGGCTATCCAATATCTATTGTTTTTTGTAAACTAAGAGACAATAAAAAAAAAAGAATTAAAGAAGACAATTTACCATATATCAAAGCACACAAGGCCCGTATTTTTTTATTGAAATATATATTTCACAAAGAATTTTCTTTGCTTTATGCACAGTGCAAAAATTATCATCGTTTTTTTCTCAAACAAACAATTTTGTGTGTTTTTGTGTGAAAATAAAGAAAAGTGGGCTAGCGATACAATTAACGGATGTTATTTAGAATTTAAAAACAGAGAATAACAGAAGAAATATACTTTATATTTTGCTTAATCAAAACTAAATATTTTTAATTAACATTTAATTATTTTCTGTTTTGTATTATTTTTTTTTCGTGTAATCTTTTTATCTGTAGAACAGTCATTACCCTTTTCAGGCAACAAGTTATATTATTAAAAAACAAGCAGAGAATACAAAACATTAAAAATGAAATTTCTTTCGTTTTTCCTTCCTTTTGCTTTCTTATATTTTTTTTCGTTTTTTAAAAGAAAATATCTAAAATTGTAGAAATATATGAAGAAAAAAGGTTACTCTTAGGTTGTTTTGGTTTTTTTTATTTATATTTTGTGGGCGCCAAAATAAAAAAGTCAAAGACAAGGGTTTGATCCTTTTCATTTAATTTTATTTTCTGTTTTTTTATCAGTTAAAACAATTTTATTTTATTTTTGTTTTAATGATAATTAAAAACATGCTTGTTTTTAGCTCTTTTGTGGCATTCGATTAATGAAAGTAAACTACTATCGTATTTATGTAAGGAATATAAAAAAAAATGAAACAATAATAACGTTATTTGAATTGAAAGACATTTTAAGTCTGTCTAATTTTAAATACAATTTGACAGAAAACAGATGCTGGCCTTTATTTGATTTTATTTGCCGATACTGATTGACTGTAGTAAATTCGTTTGTACATATATTTTAAATAACAATAATAATACATATTCATCTAATTTAAGATTGTTTTCTTTTCTTGTTTCATTTATTTGTTGTAATTGTTAATATAAAAAAAAAATACATATAAAAAGGCAATTAAAAGCTTAGTTGGTATATTAATAAAACACGATGACATGAGAGAAATTTTAATGCGATAAAGAAAAATGTGTTTTTTTTCTTTCATCTTATATAAATCGAATAATTGATTTTAAATGTTTTTAATTATTTTTTTCTTATGTTATTATTTGAAACATTATACAGCAAAACTGTTTCAATGATATTTTTTTAATTAAAAAAGGGTTTATTGCTTTTGAGATAGAAGAAAAAAACTTTATACACACATTAAGCATTTGTTATTAAAAATAGATAAAGAAAAGAGAAACAAATACCACGAAATTAGGTGTTAATTTATTTTTTTCTTATACTATTAATTTTATGAATTATTATTATTTTTATTTTTTTTTAACAATAATTCTATAATTTATCATTGTTAATACATGCATTTTAAATATTTATAGACATATATGTAGGATTTTTTAAACTCTCCATGAGATTTTAAATAGACAAACAATACTAATAGTAGTAATAATAATAATAATAATAATGAAAACAACCATTATATAAATAAAAATCATTAAAATTTAAGTATCCCCGTTGATTTCTATTGTATTAAATTAAATTATAACAAATTTATTCATTATGTATGTTATATTTTTATTTTGAATAATATTTTTTGTAATAAGCAAAGTTTTATTTACAAAAAAATTATGCCAGGTAATTGTTATTGTTTTTCCTACAAGCAATATATGCTTTTTTTATTTAACTTTTCATTGTAATAAAAATTTAAATAAAAAATGCAATTCCATAATAATTATTCACACTACACCTGTTTAATAAATAATAATAAAGAAGAAAACAAAAATATATACTGTATCTGCTTGAGATTGTTTTTTCTATAAAATAAACTATTATTTATAAAATCAGTAAAATAAGAAAAAAGAAAACGCCAAACTTTCTAAATGCTGGAATATTTATTATTAATTGATAAATATGACTTTAATTATAAAGAAATGTATGTAATTTAATAACAACATTAGGTGTTAATATATACTCTTTGACACTTAAAAGTTCTTTTTCTTTTAGTCTTAAATATTGTTATTATTATTTATTGCATGCTACTAACAAGACAGAAATAACAAAATTGATTAATGAGATTTCTTTCGTTATAGATTGTCGAGCAAAAGCAAGTGAAATATTTAATAATAACACATTCACTTTTAAATGAAAACAGAAAATTTTAAATCATTTTATTTATACACACATATATATGTAGATGTGTGATTATATGTTTTTAAGATTTTTTTATTATTTAATTGAAAGTAACAGAAAAAAAAATAAATAAAAAGTGTATAAAATGAAAACAAGAAATAAATATTTAAGATAAAAAATGAAAAACAAGAACGATGAAAGTTATTTATTTCAGTTGTCGGTTCTTGTTAATAATAAAATGATTTAAATTTGGAAAAATTATGCTTATTTAAGAGTAATATAAGAAAATAATTTATTGAGTGTCCGGGTATGATATGCAAGACATATTTAAAATTAAGCCACTAAATAGGATGAGGGTTTTTCAATTATTTAAAAGGAAAATTATTCTACAAGATGTTAAGAAAAAAATTATTAAATCTCAAAAGAAACATTCACCTTTTGTTTAATTAATAATTAATTTTTGTTTTATATAATAATAGAAGGTGCTTTAGACCTAAATAATAAGTTAAAAAAAAAAAAATTCTATGCAAAAAGATTTTATTCTTTGCCAATTTTTAATTATGTTTTGTTTTAAATATAATGATTGTTTTTTTTTTTTATTTATTAACAAAAAGCATAAACACAATTATGCGGGTGTTTAAACTTGATAATTAAAATAATTAAAAAAAAAAAAAATTAAAATACAGATAAAATTTCGTATGTTTGTGTTAATAATTTTCATTTTATCCAACATTTAAACTCCCTATTTAGTTGTTTCTTTGCCTTTATTCTTTCACTTCTTTTATTACATTTATTTTTGGTAGATTGTTTTGTTTGTTGATTTTTCCCTACGGTTTTTCTCTCTGTGGAGTGTTAGTTTTATTATTATAATTTTATTTCGGTAAAATAAAGGAAAAAATAATAATAATAATAATAATTTGTGTACCATTCGTGCTAAAAATGATTTTAATATATTTGTCATTCCCACGCTTTTATTTATTTTTTTTTTTGTTTAAATAATATTAGGGGTGGCTTTTATGAATATTTTCTTTCTTTTACCTGTTAATATGTATAAATTTTGTGTTTACTTTTTCAATAATATAAAAATCAAAATTTTAAGAGAAAATTATACTATTTATAGTTGCGATAAATATTTCTCACCAATATTGTGAATATTATTTATATTAAGTAAATAAAAACTCAGCAGATTATGATAAAGTAATTAATCAACTGTGGTGCAAAATAATGTAATAAAATATTAAATAAAATTATTTTTATTGAACGCTTTTGTCTTCTCTTATTAATTCTTAATTATATTTATTTTTGTAAAAGAATTCTTCTTGATTTTCTCTGTCTTTATTTAGTGTAGAAAACATCTGCTTATGTTACAAACCAATCAAAATGCAGTCAATTCATTGTGGTCAACACAGATAATATTATTTTCAATCAGATAGAATTTATATACATTAAAAGAAAAATCAATATATTTAGTAATATTGTATTAAAATCAGAAATTCGTTTGAATTAATATTACAAATAAATTTTATCTTTATATTTTATCATTAATGTGAATAAAATAAATTAAAATATTGCATGGCCAGAATATCTACACCAGGTAAGTAAGTAAGCAGAAACTTAATGAGAATTTTTTATATACATATTTGTATAAAAATAAAAAATTAAAATCCGTTAAAATAATAAGACTAAAATAATGAAAAATATAAAACTCCTTGATATAAATTAAATAAAACTCTCTTTCGACATTTTTAATATAATTATTGTTGTTTGTATAACACAGCAGAAGAAGAACAGACAACAGCAGCCTACAGCAAGTACGATAACTTTTCTTGATGCTGTGCGGATACATAATTTTTAGTTTTGCTTCTTATTATTTTTTTTTTTTAATTTAATGAAATCACCTATTATATGTAATTCTGTATATTTTTTTTTTTCATTAATTTTATTATTTATGTATATACATAATTTTTTTTATTGTTGTTGCTGTTTGTTAGTTATTTGTTCAATATAATTTTTATTTTTTATCTTTGTATCTTATTACAAGCGAAACCAAAGCAAGGAAGTTAGTTTAAACATTAATGTTAGTACAGAAATAATAGGTATATAACATTATATTCTATTTATTTCATTTTATCGCTTTAGTTTTATTTTCATTTCCATTTTTATTACAATGCGACAGCCGTATATAACCCTTTCAGTTTTATGCAGCTTAAGTCAATCATTTAATTTTTTTTTGCTTTGTTTTCTTTTCTTATCGTTGTTTTTTTTGCTCCTTTCATTAAAATTGGATGCAGGTAACACGCGCGCCTGTATATATTTATATTTACTACCTTAAAGTTACGCCCGTTATGCCTGACGAAGCATAAAGTTATTGTTTCCATAATAATTTTACGCACTGTTCTTGTTTTACAACGTTGCGTACACGAAGAACCAAGTTACTGTTGCTGCTGCTGCTTTTTTTTTAAATATACAATTATAATTAAACTTTATATTATTTTAATAAACTTCAATTCGTTTACTTTATTTATAATAAGAAATAAAAATTGCATCTATATTAATTATATGTACCTTCCGTTCTCAAGTTGTATATCAATTGTTCGCAACTTGTATATACAATTTACTTTTAAAAAGGAATAAAAATTGTCTATAATTACACACATATGAAAACGAAGTGCATTTCTTAGTTATTTTTCTTAAAATTTGTATCAAGTTAATTGCACACATTATTAATAATGTCGCTGATTTATTTTATAATCATAAATTAAATTTGTGTTTTTGTATTCTTTCATACATATAAATAAAATTACAGAAAATGAAAAGAATGCAAAATACAAAAGAAAAAAAAATAACCTTACCTGATCTTTAGCTAATTGGAACCATGTTTTTATAATCAATGGTAATCGTGTAGCATGATAACTTTTTGTCGTTTTTACACTGATAAATATATCACTGAGTTCTGTTGTTGGTGGTTTTGGTGTTGCCGTAACAGCACCTTGACTCAATTCAATAAATGTTTGTTCTCTTTTAATTGGATACATTAATTTTCCATTTATATCAATTTGATTTGTTTTTAGATTATTAACATCATTTTGTTGCTCTTGTATTGTATTTGGTTGCTGCTCCAATGGTAACTTTAATGGAAAATAAAAAAAAAATAATTAGATAAATAAAAAATAAATTTCAATACAAAAAAAAGTACTTTCCATAATAATTTATTATTTTTGTTCTCTAGACTTAAATTTATTGCATATTTATCGTAATTGAATTATTGATTCTAAAAAACTCTATATATATATTAAAGTTAAAAGTATAAACAAAGGTATAATAAATCGACAAGATTATGTGGGTGGTAATGATTTAATACTGTCTGTATGCTAACATATTATAAACATAAATATTCTATTGTGAAAAGAAAATGGGAAAATAATAATAATAATATAATTTCGTTACTAGCAATAAAATTGTAATAAAGATTTATATCAATTAAATTTTTATTGATACTTTTATATTAGTTTACAATGTTAAATTATATATAATTAATAAAAAAATAAATAAATAAACGCATTAAAATAAAATAAACGTTATTAAATTATTCGTTTAATGTGTAAAGTTGACAAACAATTAAAATTATTTATTTTAAACAAAGTGAAGTTTTTAGACTATCGGATAAAGTCTAAAATTCAATAAATGTAAATCTAGTAAGATAAATTCAAATAATTTATTGATAATAAGAATATGTCGTCGCCAATGAGGAGCCATCATAACAGTTACTTGTCGTTAAAAACTTTTTTTTTTTGCTTACCGTCGTCTATAGACAGGGTTCGTCGTTTTTATGTCTTTTTTTTCTCTTTTGATTTTTTTTGACTGTTTTTTGTAATCAGACGACGGCAATATTGAAAATGACACTTAAGAAATAAAGAAAGAAAAAAATCTTTCATTGAAAACAGCAGGTGTATAAAAATGTCACGAGTTGTAAGAATAGTTAAATGCGATATAAATTTTATTTAAAATGATCGCGTTGCGATGTTACGGACGTGTTGAATTTTAAAAAATATATATAAAGGAAGCAGTAATAATTTATGTATAAATATTAATAATAATAATGCTGTCCTTTTATAAGAAAATTACAATGGAATCCTTAAGGAATAAACATTAAACTGTATTTATTACTTATTGTTAATACTTGGTCAACCAAAAAATACATGTGATAATTGTGGATTTGTTAAATTACAAATAAGCTTAAACTATATTTATAATCTTTTTGACAGTTTTTTTGATTTATTTATTTATGATATATTCTTGCAAAAATAGAAATTAAAATAACGCGTGGGTATATAAAGAAAATAACATGAATTCTTAAGTGAGTAGAACTGTATATTGATTTAATACAATATTTAATTTTGTGAATAAAATCCAATTGTTAGTCGAAGATACAAATAAAAAAATAAATGAAACCTAATGATAATCATAATAATTCAAGCTTAATAGTTTTATTTTTTTTTTTATTGAAATTTAAAGTCTTTTAAACCGCAATCAACCTTTGCAGTTTACAGCAATATACAGTCAAAAAATTGTGAATAAAGTGTTCTTTTTATTCTCCTCTACCATTCAGTTAAACATCTTTTCTAATTACATCCATTAATATAACAATACAACGCTATTCAACTATTATATTAAATAAAGTTAATTTACTTTACAATAGATAAATGAATAATGTTATTTAATATGAAATAACACAGAAGAAGAAAAAAATAATAACATTAGAATAAAAATTATAAAAACTATTCAGTTGTGAAATGAATTTCACGCATTTATAAAAAAAATTAAGCATTGTATCTGTTTTCCTGTTTATTTGTCCATTGTCTTCATTTGATTTTATAAAAAAAATTTATTTCTTTTTTAAATTAAGTTATCTTAAATTAACGAGTTCTTTTGCATAAGAAATTAGTTTTAGCAATAAAAAACATTATTATTATTATTATTATAATTATTGCTTCTATAATTATTTTTAATTAAGTGCTGCTGCTTCGCTTGGATAATTAATTTAAATTAAAGAGAATTCTTCTGCATTATTATATTTTATTTTTATTACAATGTAATTACTAATAACTTTTAACAAACAATTACATTAATAAAATGCACTTACTGTTTATAAATCTATATTAATTATTCAAGATCATGTTTATTTTTATTGTTTTAATAAAAACAATAATCATAAAACAAGTCTTCAAAGAGTCAAACATTTTTATATTGATTTAATTTTTATATTATTATATTTCAGTTTTTTTTATATTGTTGATAACGTGATTTGAATTTAAACGAAAACATTTTTATTATGATTATTATTTTTTAAAAAATATATAAATATGTTTTTCTTTTCTTTTTCTTTTTTTTATGTATATATTTGTGACCAAATATGAAAATTATGATTTTTTTTTTTGAGTGAAAATAATGCTTTGTTCCTGTTTGAGGTTTGCCGAAATTATGAAACATTACGTTATTGTTATTGTGTATAGTAGAGCTAACAGAATAAAAAGGGAGTTTCATGTGAATTAAAATAAAATAAAATTATAATAATAATCTTAGCTAGAATTTAAAACAAGTAAAAAAAATTATTAAAAGTAATAAAACAATAAAGAAGAGAATAAAGAATATTTTTGTGTTAGAATATCAAAAGTTTACAGTAGCGTGACTTAATTCCTTCAGTTTTCTTTATATTTTATTTATAACAAAAAAAAAATTTCTTGGTCAAAAGATCGTCTATATATTTTATTGCTTGCAATAAAACAGTCAAAAGTGTACAATTGTCGTGTGAAATGTACATCAAAATATATATATTATATATTAAAAAGAAGTCTAACTTGGATAAATATTAAATATTTTTATTACTTTTATTCTTTCTGAGCTTTTTTGTTGTTGTTGTTTTAAAGTATAACAATGATGATGACAATAATAACTTATATATACAGAATAAAAAATAAAATTTAAATATTAGATTAATTGCTACTGCATTGTAAATAAAATAAAAGTGAATTAAATAAATTAATTTAAAATTGTTATTTTTTTCAACTGTATTAACAAAAGTTTTTCACTATTTAACCGACATACGTTTAATTGCTCTGTTTTCTTTTATAAGAGACACAATAAAAAATGTTAATATCAATAATTGAGTAAAACAAATAATTTTATTATAAGAAAAATGCCAGAAAACAGCATACAATTGCAATTCTCTATAATAAAATAATAAAAACTAAATATTGCGTGTGGCAATGTAAACAGAAAAATAATAAATAAAATGTAAATAAACAAGTCGAAGAATAACATGTGCCAGAAATATTTGTACGAAAAAAAAAGTATAAACTTTTTTTCTTATTACATTTAATGTCAAAAATCTTGCATTGAATACAGCAACCACGACGAAGACGATAAAAAATAATAAAAAAATAAAAAACGGAGGGAAAAATACATAATTTTTTAAAAAAAATATATTATTTTATTTTATTATTATTATTTCGTCATATTTATGCTACTTTTGTGTTTCATTTTTATAGGGTTTTTCCTTAATTTTTTCTTATTTTTATTCTTTGTGTTATGTA
The DNA here is from genome assembly GCA_963942525.1 of Ptychoptera contaminata. Taxonomy (NCBI): domain Eukaryota; kingdom Metazoa; phylum Arthropoda; class Insecta; order Diptera; family Ptychopteridae; genus Ptychoptera; species Ptychoptera contaminata. The sequence continues at coordinate 25,825,116 of OZ012638.1, forward strand.
AACAATTTTAGCTAAAGAAAAATAAGAAAAAATGTCCTATACAAATAGAATTATTTATTTATTTAAAAATATGTTATTTTCTTTCATTTTATACCATCATTTTCATTTCAATTTATATTCTTGAAGCGGATTTCATCGTATTCTATACAGTTGAACAGAACCGCTAAATATTTGCACAGAAATTATGAACGTAATAACCAAAAAAAAAAAAAATAAATATAATTTAATATTCAATAAAAGGTAAATAAAATATATTATTGTGAATAATACTATTAAAATTAGACGAACAAAACATAACATATTTATAATTTTTTTTTTTGAATATATTTTTATATAAAAATATTAATAAAAGAATTTGTATGCACAATTTTTTTGTTGTATTACAAACTACGTGTTATGCATTTATATTATTAAATTATAAATAAACAAATAATAATAAGAGATTTCTTTGGATTATGGTTGTTGTCTTTTTCTTTTTGTTTTACTTTAATCAGCTAAACAAGTGTGCATTGTAATTGGTAAAAGAAAAATGAAAAATAATAATAGGTTCGGTCTTTATGTAAATGTATTTATTAGATTTACTTTTATCAATTAATACTTTAATAAAAATGTATTACAATTAAATTGTCTAATAGATACTAATATAACTTTAATTATATAAAATAAAAATAAAAATTACGATAGAAATAATAACACCTAAAGGCTTGCCTGATAATGTTTATGTTTGCATATTGACATGATTATTTATATAATAATTATACATGATCCACCTCAAGTCATTGTAAAACATTAATATATCTACATATATGCAGAGTGTATGTTAGTTATTTATTTGTTATTTTTATGTATATATAAATAGTAACAAAAAAAAAACTAATTTTATCGCATTGAACGTGCGCTTTGATTTGATTACTCGATATTATGTTTATTTATATTAAATAGTTTAAGTAAAATTACCATAAATATTTATTACATTTCAGGTGATTTTTATTAAATAAAATAAAATTAGTCATTAAATCAATCAATTGATTTTTATTTGAAAACATATTGTTTAGTTAGAGACACATTTTAGTAATTATATTTTGTCGCGTGGTGTTTTTTTTTTGTTTAATTTCTATACTGAAAACTGTAATAACAAAATAATGTTTTATGCTGATGATATTATTGACCGTGACAAAAATGTATACGATTAAATAATTTCCATTTATAGAGTTTTTATGTTATGTTATTTATCGTTTATGTAAAAAAATTTTTTACACACAAATAAAATGCACAAAATATGTATGTAAAAATAATAATATTATTAATATTATATAGAAAAAAAAAATCAATGTATATTATAGGCTTGTACGTAAATATTTATTTTAATTTTTACAAAACATAAATACAGATAAGAAATTAGTTTATTTGTGTAGATATTTAGATATAAAATAAAAAATAAAATTCATATCCGATATTAAACAATTTTTTTTTTCAAAAAATTAGTAAGAATTCAGCATAATTAATAACAATAAATTGTTTATTTAGATAAAATGCTTTATAATTTCGGATTTTTTTTTTTTTTTGGTAATAAAATAAAACAAAGAGAGAAAAAAAAATATAAAGAAAAACCGCCACTCGTTGTGATAATAAATGTTCACGCATAAAACAGTAGATCTATCAGAACGAAAAAAAAAAAAAAACCAAAAAGTATATAAGAATTAAATAATCCTGGCACCATGCCGTGCAAACAATGTCTTAGATTTAAAAGAATAAAAGAAATGTTTTATAAATTTATACAGACAAGCAGAGAGCTTCCAAGGAGTGCGCCCTCGACTGTTTATATTTACGTAAACAAAGTCAAGTAACAGAAGAGAATGAAAAAAAATATATATCAAATTGAAACAGGTGAATGATTTATTGTGATATACATATTCTACTGTTATATTTATGCTTATTTTAATGATACAAATTCATACGGTGGTATTTCTGGAAGCGTGAATTTTCTTTTTTATTTGTTTGTTTTTATTATTAATATTTTTTATTTTTTAATTTGCTTTTGTATTATTTTTATTATAAAAGATTAATTTGCTTTATTTTTTATTTTTGCAATGGGTTTTTGGCTTTTTTTTAATGCAAAATTCTTTTTTATTGACTTTTTTTTAAATATGGTTATTTAAAGTATATATTTATAAATAGAATATATATAAATATTTTAAAATAAAAATCAAATCATATATGATGATAATAAATCTTTGGCAGAAAATATATTTCGGACACGTATAATGAAAAAAAAAGTCAAAAATACTTTGTTAAACAATAATAATATCGATGATATTATGCATTTATTTTTATAAAATATCACACTTGGACATGTTACCTATGCTCATGTATTTATTATAAATTTAATAAACACATTTTCAAATAATAAAAGATTATAAATTAATGTAATAAAAGAAAATACAATATAAAAAGGATAAACAAATAAAATGTTTCACTGGAATGGCGTTAATCGAATACACAAAAAAGCTACTGAAATATTTTTTTTTAATTTTTGGGTGGTTTGTCTCAAATACATTTCGCTTTGTTTAAATAATTTTTTATAATAAATCGTAAATTGTCCGATAAATGTTTAACATATATATCTTTTTCATAAATTTAAAAAAATCAAAACGATTATGCTAACAGCGATTGAAGAAATTCTTTTTATTGAAACATAAAAAAAAAATATACAAGAAAAACTGAACCAAAGTGCATCTTAATTAGTATGATGGTGTAAAGAAAAAATCCGAAAAAAATATTTAAAAGGATTTTTTTAAATAGTTAGTTAAAGCGACTGAGTGAATAACTAAGATTTAAGCTGTTATGTTAACAATGCAGACATAACACACGTTCGTTTTTCTTATATAAATAATAATAACAATAAATATAAATATGTTAATTTATATGCATACAATTTTTTTTTTGTTATTTTATTTCTTTCATTTTTTTTATTATTTCAGCGGAAATAAATAATAAAAAAAAAAAAAACAACAAGAAAACAATAGACACACACGAATGCCCCCGAGATTATTTTTACTTTTTGTTTTTCTTTCATTTTATTTAAAATAATTTAAATTTATTTCATTATAGCAAAACCAACTACACAAAGGATTTTATTTATATTTAAAAAGGCGAAATTAATGCATTTATTTTGATATACAAATTTGTTATAAGACTAAACAAAAATGCTTTGATTTGAATGAAATTCGAGAAAAAAATAATCAATTTTAATTAATTTAAACAGTACAGATATTTTATGTTTAAAAATTTTGTCTCCTTTTTCTTATCAGAAATTTTATTAATAAAAATAAAACTACTTGGCAAAAGATTATATGTGCTATATAAGTGGCATAATAAAATTTTGAATAGTATTGTCTGGTTATTATTCTGTTACTCTATCAACAAAATTGTTTTTTTTTTTGTTTTATTCTTTAAATACAATGCAGTGTAATAAACAATTTAAATAATAAAAAAAAAATTCATTTTATTTTTATTGTATATATGGCATGAGTTTGGCATTATTATTTGTTAAGCGGTAGTAAAAAAGTTTTCAATAACAATTGCATTTTTATTTCTTGAATAGTTACTTTTGTTCTGTTTGTTTTTGTTTTTTATTTATATTTGCTAAAAAATAGGAACTAACCATAATAATTCTCTTTTTATTACATTTTAACAAAAATAAATAATAATTAAGAGTATTTTACCTGCAAACTATTGTATCCATATATATTTTGGTAAATAACAAGTGTCATATAAACTAAAGCAATGGCAATTGTCATTGCTGGTAATGTTCTTTTAAACCTTTGAGGAAATGGTAGATTAACACTCATTGTCAACTTTTGTATTATTTATTAATTTAATGAATTTAATAACAGAATTTTTATAATAACAACAATTACCACAACATAAATGTCACTTAATTTATATACATATTTTTAATGAAAAATAATATTTTTCTTGTCACTTTTAACTTTTTTTTTTTAATAACACAATTATTCAATTTATTTATGTATTTTTTAACAATAATAATAATTATTTAACATAATAACTTGTTTGTTAATTTTTTTTGAAAATTATTATACTTAAATGACTTTATTTTAATTGAAAAATCATGATTATTATTTTTTAAAAATTATTTTAAAATTTAAACAATTAATTAATATTAATATTTTTGTTTTGAATAACACGCGATAAATAAAAATTACGTAGTTTATTAAGAATTAAAAATATATACGCGTTCCATCCAACTGCAACCTTTTATCGTTGTAAGCTACAGTAGAACTAGTTGATACTGTGAGGCGCGTAGTGTGAAAGCCTCTCGCATCAAGCCAACAGTTTAAAAATTAAAAAACACATCCCACCATCGAATAACAACAAGTAGACAGTATGTTAACCACAGCTGGGCCAAAGCAACAGTGAATAACAAAATAATAATAATAACATAAAATATACACACGAGTAAAGTGTGCTGCTACTAATACAGGGTATTTGTATAAACAGGCAAATTTTCTTTATTCTACCATTGAACATAGATTAACATAGACTTATGTTACTATATTAAAGATTATCAACATAAAATTTACTAATACTATATACGGCGCCACAAACTATATTTACCATCAACAACAACTACTACGACAATAATTATGAAAACATAATAAAAACAATAATAAAGTAGAACTAGCCGAGCATGTTGTATCTAAAGTAAAAATATAATTTGTTTTTGAAAAATAAAAAATAAACTGACTTAGCTTGCGCACTGCAGGCAATATTTATGCATAATTTTATGTTTAAATAAATTATTAAAGAAAAACCAAAATTATAATAATAATAATAAAATTAAATTATTAAATATAATAAAACGTGGAAAGTATAAAGATTAAAAAAAAAAAATACCACTTAATTGTCCTTTTTATTAATATGCCATTAAAGAATTTTCTGGTTCACAATTTACTGTTCAGCAGAGCGTTTAAAATAAGACATGCAGGCAACATGCGACTGAATTTATTATAAATGTTTTTTCTTCTTTCATTATATTTTTTATTTGTAATTATTATTCATGAGGTGGTTGTTAGTATGTAATTGCAATCAACAACTGCATCACACAATACATTCGTATAATTGTAGCAAATTTTTTCTACACTTTTATATATATAAAGCTAATAATAAAAGTAAGAAAAACTTTGCACGTGCAGGTTCTTGACTTATGTAGAGACTTATTGAATTAAAGGAACAGAAAAAAAAACAACAACATACGTACATCTAGAGTAATTGTTACTTTCCTGCCTTGTTGCCTTTCAACAAGAGGTGTAGTGCAGATAGATAATATATAAAATTGTTAAAAGATATATTAATAAAATAAAAATGTTAATTCTTTTATTTATTTTTTCTGCATTGCTTTTAAGTACATTGTTCTCGTTTTTATAACTCAGAACATATAATTCAAAGGCAAGTGTGTCGTCATAATTTTTTTCTTTTTTCATTTTTTAAACAAAAAAGCGTAGGTATTTTTCTGTATCAACAGATACTTGAATCTCCTTATATAGAACATTAAGCTAATATAGTCTACAAACTATACAGGGTGTATCTCTTTATAATAAATTACTAATATGATTTTCCTAAGCACATTATGTACAAAGTACAAAATTGTTTTTCAAGTATTTAATAAGTTAATTATATACGATTTTGTTTAACAGTAAAATACAATATTAATCTAGTTAAACCAGGTATATAGTGTTTTGTTGCCCTGTTCTTTATAATAGAAGTATTATTGTTATTGAAAGTATTAAATTATGTACAATAAAGATAATGCTTGAGGCAGAGGTTTGGTCGTCTGTAACCAAGACACACGACTACATGACTTTTTAGCCGTTTCATTTTTCAACAAAAACACATACCGAGAACAAAAATATATAAAAAAAAACGTTTTCTACAAAATAAATAAATAAAAATAAAATCATAATAATAATTTCGTATCGCAAAACGTAAAACCAAAACGGAAAAAAAATACACAAAACATTCTATAAATAATCTTCTAACCTGCGCCTCATTTTCACCACTAAATCCAACTTAAAATACTTACCTTAAGCTACCACAAAAAAATTGAAATTAAATAAAAAAGAAAAATATTTATGCATTAAAATTAGCAATAAAATTTTACCTTTATGATCTGAATAAATTATTTTTTTTTAAACAATTTTAAAATCTAGACTAGATAATATTATTTTATATTTTTTTATGTGCATTAAAAAGAAATTTATTTTTTTATAGATTAAAGCAAGAAATGATTTTAAAAATTAATTTAATTATTTTATTTAAATTTATTTATTTTATCTGCCCACCCACATATTATTGGTGATTTTGTTTCTTTTATTTTGTTTTTAATTTGAAATAATTTTTTTGCTTTAACTAAAGAAATAAATATTAATTGAATGCATGAGTAATACAGTTTCATTTACACAAGACGTATGTATGGCTAAATGTAAGATATGCAACAAGTCTTTTAAATAATATAAAATAAATAAAAAAAAGAAACATGAAAAAGGTATAGAAACTATTATGAATGGTAGTTTAATTCATTTACTTTATATACATATACGCTTTAAAGGCCTTCTGGCTACTTCAGTCTAAACTGCAATCAAGTCAGTCAGGTCGGTTAAATTCAGTCATTCAAATCGACCGGGGGTACTTCATTATTTTGCTACAAATATGTGCTTATATACGTATGTTAATTAGGTTGAAAAAGATAAATGAACATATAGTTATGTGAAAAGAGAATGAATAATAATTAAAAATGCAATTAAGAAATAAGAACAAAATACAAAAAAAAAACATCTACCTGAAAAATAAAGACCGCAATAAATAAAATAGAAACGCGGATATATCGCTTGCAATTTATTAAATTTATTTTCGTTTTTTCGCTTTATTTTTGTATTTTTTCTTTAAGTTTTTAATGATTTAAGATTTTGCTTTAATTTAAATCATTTTTTTTTGTTTTTGTTTAAATAAAATGAGCAGCATTTATTTAATTATCATTTTGTTAATCTGATTTGTAATTTTTTTAAAAAATAAATCAACAAATTGCTTAGGGCTATTGCTGAGAGACAATTTAAGTAGTAAGAATATTTAATCATTTATAATAAAACAAAATTTCTAATCACACCTGAATGGTTTGTCTATGATTTTGTTAATGAATGTTATCTCTACTTCGCATTTAGAGAATTTTACGTTTTAAATTTTAAGGATCTGATAGTATTGATTAAATTAATAGCAAGTGCTTTATCATAGAATAAATTAAAATTGTATTAATTGAGTTGCCAAAGTACTTTAAATAAAGTTTTACTCTAGTTATTCAACGTTTATCTTTTTAATTGTGAATCATTTTTTTTTTAATTCACATTTTACCAAACTTTTGATTTTTACTTGATTCAGCAAAATAATATATATTTATATGTTTTCTTATATAAATAATATATTTGCTATAAAAAAGTTGTAACATGCTTTCAACGTTGCTACTTTGCGGATATTTGCGTAACAAAGAAAAACATAACCCTCAGAATTGATGACATACTTAATTTGATGATTGTACATAAAAAGGAATAAGTAATAATAAAAGAAGATACAAGAGTAGCCGTTGTTGCTGTTGTTCTGGGTCTTCATCTATGTTTAAGATTGATGACAAACTAAAAGAGAAAATTAATAAACAAAAAAAAAGAAATATATATCATAAATAACCCTCTAGGTGGTATTTTTTTCTCTCTATATTTTGTTCTGCGATAAGAAAAAGCCATTTTAGTAATGAAATGATGATAAAGAATAAAATTAGTAAAGAAAATAAAAAGAAAACACAATAAACATTGATGGGTTTTTTTTAATTTTGGATGGATTGTTAACCATACAAAAAAATATTTGACTTTTAAGACAGTTATTGCTAATACCACTGTGCTTAGAAAACGTTTAAAGAATTTTAAAATTAAAATAAAATAAAAATTATTATAAACTGCTTAAAATCGCATAAATTAACGAATATTATTAAGGTAAAAAGCAATTAATAAAATTCTACATAAAACATTATTTAACGATAATCAGCTAATTTTATTTAATATCATCAACAACATTATTATTAATATTTATATAATATTATTATTAGCAAGACCTTAAGTTTGTAAAATTTATAACCAGATAAAAAATAAAAATCGTTAAATCAAACTATTTATATGATGGTAACAAGTTGATATTTATATTAATATCACCATATCGGAAAATATACAAAAGAATAAAAATAAAAAATAACAATAATAATAAACCGATTATTGATTTGACATTTATTTCTATATATATATTTTTTGGTTGTTATCTTTTGCATATGTTTTACATAAAACAAATTACAGATATACTGTTTATGACTAAACAATAATAATATTCTTCTTTTTTTTATATTTCGTTATAAATAAATAATTTTTTTTTTATTGTATGTAATATCAGAATCAATTTATTTAATTATAATATCATCATTTTTATTTAAAAAAATAAAATTTATATTATTTTTTATTCATTTTTATTACATAACCGAATGGTGTCAGTTTTGCAACATAAAAATAAGGATTTTTTTGAATATTTTATTCATTTTTTTTTTTAGCGAAGGCTATCAAAACTTTTTTTTGCAACTGATATTGAGGATGATGATGTTAATTTTTATGTAAAACACAAATACAAATAAATGATTTAATAGTAAAAAACATACAGATTGTCATCAATTACATATAAAAATTTATATAAATTTAGGTCAATGGGATATTAATTGATAAAATTATATTAATCATGATATAATAACGTAATAAAAATGGACTAAATTTGTTCATTACATGTTTTACATAAATGCAAATAATTTAAGAGTGTAATTTTCTATTATTCAGTGCAATTTTAAAATTTTACCAACTTCGAAATTTAGGTCATTCAATAGCAGAGAAAAAAATTTATCATTTTTATTAATATTTATCTTAAGCTCAACTTGTTATGCATTTAATTTTTAAACAAACATAAACAATACTGGAAAATGGTTATACTTATCAAAGTATAATAGAGTAAGAAATTTATTGATATTATACAGTTTTGTTTTTTTTTTTTGTGGAATTGTTTTTATTCACATTAATTAATTCAGATGAAAATATGTACAATGAAACATTGTTCTAAATTAAATAGAATTCAAAGAATTACAGTTTCTTACACAAATTGTTAAAATGTAAATTTAATGCTGGTTTCTTAAGAGAATGGTTTTTAATTTTATTTCGCAAAAAAGTGCAATTAAAGAGATTTTTCTACTTTAAAAAATAGATTTATTTATTAAATACTTCATAAATATATATAGTTTTTAATAAAAAATTTAAGGGCATCGCAGTTCAGTTTATTATTCCGGTAAAAAATAATTAAAAGTTTTTATTGCATAAAAGTAAAATAATATTTTTCACTATAAAATTCTGTATTTTTGTTATTAAAATTGTATTTTTTTTTTATATATTTATTTATAAAAAATGCAGTCATTGTAGCTTGTAGTACGTTTCGTTATCGATATTATATTAAATTTATTTCTTTTCATAATATTACTTTATCAAAATTGAATTTTACCTTTCAGAGTAATAAAAGTAAAAGAAGGAAAAACAAAATCAGTTTTTTATCGTTATATTTACTTTAGTATATTGAAATTTATTTTTGAATATTTAAATTTAACAAAGAAATATATTTAGCAGAAGAAAACTCCTTTGTTATCAAATTAGTGAAATATATTATTACTAAAAATAGGGAGAAAAGTTTGTTTTAAAAAGTAAAATAAATCTTTTATATTGTTTTCACTGTGATTTTTTGCAATAAAAACAAGTTGAAATACTTGCGTTCTATGCGAATAAAAAACTTAAATTTAATTATTTGACAATATATCGTATATACACATATACAGTAGATTTCGCTTAATCGGGACAGCCGCTTAATTGTAACAAATACTTAAAAAAAATAAAACCAAGGCTAGAACACATATTTTTTGCTTTCTCGGAATAAAAATTCGTTTAATCGGGACAGTTTGCGTGACGAAAATGATTTTGTTCAGCTACAATCCAGCAAAAACAAAAGTCAAAGCACATTGACAATCAGGATTGCTTAATCGGGACGAATTGTACTAGTCTAAATATATCCCAATTAAGCGGAATCTACTGTATATGTTTACTTGTCATAATAAAAATTATGAAGAAAAACAAATTTTGCAATATTATTTCATAGAAAGTACTATGGTGTAAAGAAAAGTATATAATTCGCTTAGTAATCGATTTAAAAGAAAAAAATGCTTGAAGTGTTATTTTTTTTTCGGATAGAAAAATACGAAATTATTTTTGATAAAGAAATTCAAAAGCATATGGTTAGTTATAGAAAGTTTTTTCATCATTCTAATAAGTTTTTTTAGTGTTTTCAGTGAATTTTAACAACTGAAAATGACTTTTTCTATTTTTTTTTTTCGTTAATACATGACAATTTTTTTCTTAATAAAATAATTAATCATTGTTTGGAAATTAATGGATCAGCGAATGCAGTCACAACATAAAAATAAATTATATTAAACAAAAAATAAATTTTTTCCTTTTACAAAAAATAATAATACAGAAAAACAATTTTATCTTAAACATAAAAAGAACAACAGAAAAAAAAAATATAGCAAAGTTCTATGTTTATAATAAGATGCAGCGGTAACCACAAAGATTTATCTTTTCGTTTTGTTGAAATTTATTTTTGAGTTAGATTTAAATTTATAACATTTTTTTTTTTTACTTTACTTTACTTTACTTTTACTTTGTATTGTTGTATTTGACCTTTGTTGCGTATACTTTCTTTATCAGCCTCTTAAAAACAAAAAAAAAACATTTTAACTAGTCAAGCTTATCTAATGCTTCTTATGCTACGCTAATACGTACATAAATTTTGTGTTTTAATTTAATTTTCCATTTCTTTTTGTTTAAATATAAAATCCTACTTTGCAAAATTTGCTGATTATTGTTTTATTTTTGAAAAAGGATAATACTGGATAAGTGATTAATTATATTAAAAGGAATTTTTATTACAATTTTCTTTTTTTATTAAAAATAAAAGTTTATCCCAAAAAATAAGATTTTTTTTTTAAATAAATTTGCTAATTTTTAGAAATTTTAGCAACGAATTTTAATAAATTTAATTAATAAAAAAAGTTTTATGTTTTTCTATTTTTTTATAGTGGTGACGCCTGGTTAATTATTTTTTTGATTATTTAAACAATAATGTATATACAAAAGTCATCCAATTAATAAACAATAAGTAAGTCAAATAATAATTTAAAAATGAATGAATGAAAGAAATACCAAAAATGAACAAGAAAATTAAAAGTTATAAATCGAACTTTCAAATCACTTGTGTAATATAAAAAAAAAAACTATAAGAAGCAAAAATAAATATAAGAAAAAAACTAACTTTATCTTTATGTTTAAGATTTTCAGATTTAAAAGAATTTATTTTTGTTTTCGTATTTTTATACAACAAAGGAAAAGAAAAATGAAAAAAAAAATGTGTTTTATTTTTTATTTTTTATATTTTTATAATCGGAAATATAAGCCATCAGGGACTAATAACAAGGACAAATATTTAGAGTCTATTTTGGCATCAGTATCTGGTATCTATTGCTTTTTTATTCAAAATGTAAGCAATTTTTATGTTACTAATACAAGGGTTAGTATGTTTATATTGTTGTGACAATAGGGCAAGTTTTTACAAATTTTACAATCAAAAAAACTAACAACATTTTATTTTATTTTATTTATTTATATCACTATTAGTTTTTTTTCTCAAGCTTTTGCTTTGATATTATTACTTTGATATTATCATTTATTATGCTTATTTAAATTCATATCAAAATTCATTACATACATAATGTTTATAGTTTTTCAGTTTTATTTTCTTTAAATTTTAGTTATTATTTGAAATACTTAACACATTCTTATTATCAATTATCATTTAATAGTTATCTTAATAGAAATCGGAGTATATGATTATTAAAAGTGTTTTCTTTTGTATCTTAGAGTATATTTTCCTATGTTTTATGTATCTATTATATAATATTATGCTAATATTCAGGAATCATTTTCATTAAAAGCTTTTTTAATTTGTTTGATTAAAATAGTTTTTTCCATGCCAAGTACTAAAGTACTACTATGCCAGTTGGTTTTTATTTGTTCCTATTAGGGCTTCCAGAACCGCGCCATATTGCCAGTACCATGTTGTCGGTTCTAGAATACCATAAGAGTTCCATAATTTTACCATAATTATATAATATTACTTCCTATTTTTGCATAAGTACTTATTAATAATATTATAATCACTTATAAAAATTTTAAAACTGATAGTTGCTGCTGTTGCAGCTTTACTTTTACAAATTTAATGACTGAATACAAATCATATTTGAAAATGGAAGCAAATAATGTTGATTTTTTATTTTATATAAACAAATATTTCTAGTTAAAATAATACTAACGCTACTATAAATTTAAAAATTAAATAATTTAATATTAAATGAAGAAATTTTAAATATTTCCTAAAAATGGCTCAAACATTGCAAACAAAAGTTATTTGTCTAATCAGAAATATATTTTATGTTTATTTAACAAAATGCTACAAGATAATCATTCAAAATCCATTATTATAATTAGAACCAAAATTCCAATTCTTCCAGTTTCGATGTTACGAAACCCGGGTTTTCGATTCCATAAAAATCACCGGGTTACCCGGGTACCCGGGTATCGTAAACCTGGGTCTGTATGCCGTAGTTCCTATTACTGATTTTAAATGATGAATGTAACAAATATTCTCTTTATATCAAATATTAAAGCATAAATTTTATATTAAAAAAAAATTAAATAAATCTTCCTTTCTTGATCTTATTTTTATTATTATTTTAATCAACATGTTTCAAATTTGTTTATAATGATCAAATTACTGCTCAGCAAAAATAAAATAGAGAAATAGTTGTTTGTTTAATAATCCAACAAACAATACCAAAAAAAAAGGTAGAATAAGGTACGTCAGCGAAAAAATATATCAGAAAAATTGTATAACAACACAGCAACGAAACAGAAATTAGATGACACAACATTTCAAATATCAACAAAAATATTGTTTATACAGTGAAAAACTAAAACGAAAACACTTGTGCTTCAGTTTATAAATGTTTATTCGTGACTTTTTGAAGCAAACATTGCATATTTTTCTTCTTTTTTTATTCTAGTCTCAAAGGTATATTTATCAATTTTATATGCATCGTCAGAATTAGATGTGTCAATAAATTTATTTTTTCAGTTAAATGGAAAATTTTCATTATTATTTTTTTTGTAACTTTTTGTAATACAAATGCAGATTTTGATGTTGATAAATGATGTAAATTGCTTGAAATTAACTATGTTTATGTACTTTTAATTTCTAATATTGGTTAATATTTCAACACTTGCCATCTGCAATAATTTATTTAAGAAAATTTTCTTAGTTTTGATGATTTTTGAAGACAATTAAATAATAATTACGTTAACACATTTCTAAGTAAAACTATTGATAATTTTTAAATAATTCATTTATTTAAAATAAATAACACATTCTTCTCACTGACAATTAATTAATGTCATGTATGGACAACTAATGTTATTAATGAATATACACTTCTTTCTGTTTTATTTTTTGTTTTGTCTATCTGATGAAATTATTAATGATAGATCCGTTTTGTTAAAATTAAATTTTATTTATATTATGGTTTGTTAATTTATAAATTATTTTATTAATTTATCAAAGTTTGATGTTTATATAAACACTTAGGTGGTCTTTTTAAATAAAGAAAACCTACGTTTTGCTTTCTTTTAGCAATAATTTAAATGAGTTATAAATAAATAAAATTATAATGATGCTGAAAATTACATTGAAAATCTTGATTAAGTTAGAAATGTAATATAATTTTATTTTCTATTTAAATTAGTTTATCTAAAAATTATAGCTACCGGTCACCGTAATGATTTATCAATTGTATTAAAAAAAGTCTGTAAACTAAAAGAATAATATTATTTTTTAAAACATAATACTTGATGTTAATCAATTATTAAGAAAGAAAAATAAAAAACGATGTAAAATAATAAATGACATGTGATAATTATTTTCGATTTGATTGATTAGAAATTAAAATTTTTATAATCAATTTATTTTAATCGTATTTGCGTTTATTTATTGCAATACGTTAAATATATATTTATAACTAAATAATAAATTAAAGGTAAAAAAAAGCGAAACATGTAAAACATTAAGTATGTAGGCGGTTATAACCAATTTTTTAGAGTGTTGACGATTATGGTGGTACAATTTTTCATCATGAAATGTTTGTGTTAACAACGAAAAATTTATTTATCTTTAAAATATGTAGACAACATCAACCAGTATTTAGAATAATATCAAGACAAAAACTTGTTATTAAAGATTATAAATAGTTAATAATATAATAAAAAAAAACATAAATCAGCAGTTCAAGATATGATTATTCAATGATAAAACTAATTTTAAAAATTCGGTTATCAATGCAATTTGCATTTACATTTTCTTACTTGAGTTATTTATTATTTTTTTTTTTGTAAATTTCAATTATTATTACTATTATTATAACTATTTATTCAGTTAAATTTCTTGCGGCATTTTTAAAAACATTCAACTATTAGTTATTATTACTTTTTTTACGCTATTTTATTTTGTGTTTACGATGGATAAAAATTTTATTTTTAAAATTTATATCTCTACTGCAAATGAAATGTTTTACTATTATTATTTTATATATAATAAAATTTCAATATTATATTACCACTACAGTAATCATTATTAGCCTGAATTTTTATTTATTTTATCATTAAAAATTCAAATAAATTTTTTTTAAAAATATATATTGCTGTGCAATTTAAAAAAATAAAAATATAATCAATAATATTGCTGAATTGCATTATTTTAAATAAAAATAATATACCATTTAATGTATTGAAATATAATATTATTATTGTAATAAAAAAAAAATTATATAGGGAAATAAATAATTCTATTTGTTTGTTATTTTAATTGAATTGAAATTGTGTACTCGTTAAAAAGTTTATTATTTTTATTAATAAGACAAATTACTGCATCGTTAATAAATATATTAAATAAATTAATTCAATAATATTTCTAAATATTATAATATTCTCATCATTATCACAAAATGATTTTCATCTTTAAATTGTTTTATCATTAAATCAATATGATTGTTAGTAATTTGGTTTAACTAATTCCAATTAAAACTTTTCAACACTAAAACTTGTACAGACTTTTTATATAATACAATGGTACTTACTAAAACATAATAAAAATAATAAAAGATAAAAAAACTTGTTGTTCACAATTAAATAATACAAAGAAAACATATTAACTATTGTCAAAAAGAAAAAAAAAGCCAAACCATGTCTAACATCATCAATTTATCAAAATTTAATGCTGTCATGATCATTTCATTTCAAAAAAAAAAACCAACTAAATTTTTATTAAAGCGATTAATAGAATAATAATAATTAATTAATCTTTCATGACAATTCATCAATTAAATTTAATTTTTAATTAAAAGAATAATAATATTATAGTTGAGTTTCTAACTCTTTTTATAGAACGGAAATAGATTCTTATTATTCCTTAAATTAATCATTTATTACTTAATCCTGTCTAAAAGGATAGACAATTTAAACAGTGCTATTTTATGATATCTACTTAAATCCTTTAACGTGACATGAATTGATAAGAATTTTTCAATTTATTTAATTTAAATAAATTAAATTGTTTTCTTCCCTTAAAACTAAAAAAAACCCTTAGAAGATTAAACAAATTAAATTTTATTTAAAAAGAAACAAAAATTTCCCTACAATCTTCTTCAATAAACTAATCAAATTAAATAAAAGAATTAAAATTAATAAAAGAAATAATAGTAAATTATTGGATACATGTTAATATCTTCAATAATAATAATAAAATAATTGACTAATTTAATAATAAAAATAAAATTCCTATCATTTCTGAAGTTATTAATAATAAAAAAAAATTATAATCATTTTAAATAGGAAAAGCACAAGCTATATCCAATTATTTTATTTAATCCCATAATAATATAGGGAATTAAAACAAAATTGGTGTTATTCCTTTTTTGATTAGGAGAAAAAATTAAATAAATAAATAAAGAGAATATAACAAAAAAAAAAGAAATCTTCTATTTAATTAAATTAAATAATTTGGAGAATGACAATGACGTTTTGATTAGAACAATAGATGAAAACATTGCTTTATGTTACCGAATTTGTATATAAAAAAAAAAAAAACTCTGTCTATCTTCGTTAACCAGCATTACTTGCTTGTTTTACTTACCTGATTTTTGTATTTTTATTATATATTATTCTTTTCTTTTATTACTTGTTATTATTATTATTGTTATTTTGTTATAATTCTTGCTTTATATCTTTATTTTTATTATTGTAAAACAAATTTGTGGTTTAGAATTAAATAAAAAATTCATCTTTTTAAAGCAACTACAACTGATGATGATGATGATGTGTAGAGTTATACATATTAAAATAATTAATATTATCCCGCATCATATAATAATATTAATAATAATATTTTCGGATAGTACAATTGTTAGAAATGTTGCCTGTAAAACGAGATTTTTACATGTATATTCATAGTATTCTATATAGGGGCAAAGGCGTTACAAGATAATTAATATAAATAATATATAATTAAAAGGAAGAAAAAAAATATATAAGAAAAGAATAATACAGAAATGAAATGAATTTAGACATAAATCTTTAATATGTTATAATTTTCATTTTGTTAAACCAACAATTAACATAATTATAATAATAATTGTTAACTTTATGACATGATAAAGATAGAAATTACAAAAAAAAAACCACGACTTAATTGACAGTTACTTATGTCATTAAGAATACATTAAAAATAAAATAGGTGATGAAATAAAATAGTAATATGATGATGGTGAAACCACATTTGTAAATAGTTTTGTGATGTTTTAAGGTAATGCTTAACATTTGTGGCGTTAATTTTTGCATGTTAATTTAAGGTATCTAATTAAAGTAACATTTTTTTATTAACTATTTTCTTATTTGATAAAAATATATACAAGTTTAACTGTTTATTTAAATGAATTGTTTATGAAATATTTATATATAAAAAAGAAGTAAATTACAAGTTTAAAAGTATTAATGTCATTTACTAAGTTAAAATGTTAAGCTTTAAAACAGTAGTAAAATTTAGCCACATCTCGCATAACCACCGTCATCATGATGTATTTAAATTTCTCTTTTTTCTTTTTTTTCTGTATATATAATTCTTTTCATTTAACCATGACTCTGTTACATACAGCATTACTAAATAAAAAAAAAAAATGAAACACCGGTGTTTACCACAAAAAACATGACAGAACTATAATTATATGATGAACAGTATGCATTTCTGTATTATTATATACACATGCTATTAAATTATTTAAATTCGAACACCCGTAGCATAAAAGCAACATACAAATCATATAAACAATAAAATTTTAATAAAGATGAATTTTTTTTTTGACTCTTGGGTATTGTTAAGAAACAGTAACAAAAATGATTATGACATTTCATTTATATTTCTGTTGATTTCGTTTTTATTGTTTCGTTTATTTTTTATAGTTATAAATATATAATAAGTGGCTTTTTTTTTCTTTTATAATTCTTATTTATTATATCTGTATTTACAATTAAAACATAGTCTTGAGATTTAAAATAATATTCTTATTATTCACCAGATTTGTTATTATCCGACCCGTATTGATGAAAAGCCGCCAACCTGTTCGATTTTTTATTATCTTTGAATAATAAAAAGATGAAACAAAATCATAAAAAAATATTATCATTATTAGTAATAATAATAAAAATTATAATAATGAAATTATAGAACTGTTATGATGATTAAATATTTTAAGGACAGTTTAAATCATTTATCCGCACGCAATTATTACCTTTAATTAATTATGCTTGTTTTATGTAGCATAAATATTATAAACTGCAATAAAGAAAAAACGACAAATTAATTAACAAATATACATATGTACATTTGATCTTATTCGATTAATATACTTTAAGAAATTATTTATTGCTGTATAAATCAACAGAAGAAATATTATTTTTTTTTTAGAAATTGATTTAATGCAGAAAATATCTATATATCTTAAATTTTATTATTATTATTATTTTTTTTTTTTCATTAATTTAACATATTTTTTAATTAAATAAAATTTCTTAATTAAATAAAATCATATAAATATATTTTATTAATAATTTTATTTTTCTATTTGGTAAATCTGTAGATGAACAGAGTAAAAAAAAAATAATAATAAAAACTGATTTAAATAATAATGAAAAAAATATTATTTTATGTAAATTATAATTTGAATGTGTATAAAGCTCTTTCAATTTGAATTAATTTTCAATAAAATGAAGAAATATAATAAAAAAAAAAAAGAAATTTATTCATAAATATTATATTATTATAATTATGATTTTTTTTTCTCTGTATATTTTCGGGGACACAATGATATAAATTTAAGAATTTTATTTATATTTTTGTTGTTTTTATCTTAATAAATAAAAAATTCAAATATTTCAATTAAATTAATTTTCTATCATAAATAATACAAAAAAAAATAAATTATACAACCACATTTGCTCTGTAAAACTGTTTCCTTAAATCTGTATTTCATCGCTTGATTAACCAAAAAAAAAATATATAAATATATTAATAATGCAAAAGTAACACCTCTTTTCATAAATTTAAAATAAACTCCAAAAAAAAAACATAAGAAATATTGGGGAGTATTCGCTATAGTAAAAAATAGATAAATCAAAAAGTTAATTAAAATTCTTGAATTAATCTAGTAAAAAAATTAATGAAGTTTCTTCTTCTTAATATTTTTGTAATCAATATTTATTATTTATCGTTTTTAACTGGTTACTAGATTATTTTTTATTTTTTAACAAGTAAATATAGTTAAAGAATTTTACATCATTAGAAGAATTATCAACGTTATCCAGTTCTTAACTAGTTTTGATAAATATAATAAATTATTTTTGCTGATAGACGAAGACAATATGATTACTCTGTTTTTTTTTTTATAGTTTATAATTATAATTATCGTTATTGTTTATATTTAATAACGTTTTGATTAACCAAAGATACATATATAAATTATTTTTATCATACTAAATAAATATTTAATATTGATGTTGTTGCTTATATGGAATTTTATATTATTTTTATTTATTAAAGATAAACCAATTATGATAAGTATTAAAGATTTCTTGTAAATATTTATAGATTTTATGTTTAGTCTAGAAAATATAATTACTGTGACATTGCATTATATTTATTTAATTTTTTATTTATCATAATTGATTAAAATGAAAAAAATATTTATGTTATTGCAGTAAATAAATATAAAAAAAAATTGTTTTTGAATAATAAATTTCTATTAAATGTTTTGTTTCTATTTGTGATGAAACATAAAAAAAAACACATGAAAATTTATGTATTTATTATTTATAAATGATAACAGACAAAATTGCCTTTACGTTTACAAAACACGAAATATGTAATAATTCAGAGGCAAATGTCATATCATTGGCGACAGAATATTGATTCTTCTGTAGAAAATAATTTATTTAAACATAAATATGAAAAATTGATAAGTTTTTAATAATAAAAAAAGGTTTCATTTTGATAATAGATAAGACACTTTGTTGATGAAAAACATCCAAATTTAATTTATTAAAAATGTATTTTTTTATTATTTTCTTTTTTTATTTCTTACTTGTAGCGGCTGGCAAAGTTGTGGTACGCGAGAAATTTTCGATTGTCCGCAGAGAAATATGACATTATTTGCGTTTTTTAATCTACAGCAAAATCAAAAAAAATAAATAAATGCGGATAATCGATGGAAAATAAATGAAATCAGCTATAGCCAGTAGCAAACAGCATCAGTTAAAAAAAAAGAAATCAAAAAGTTACATGTAAAAACCACGAGTTAAAATCACCTTTTAGAATATTCAGAATAGAAATTTAAGCATGCATCTAAAAGAAAGCCGCATCGATCTATTGACAGACGACACATTCAGAGCAAAATTTCACTTATTCTTATCAAGGCCTCAGTGTTGGCTTTCTATAAAAACTGGATACTCTTTGCCTAATTAAAAAACAATGAAAACTCTAATTCAATTCTAAACAATTTATTTATATGAAATGGCTTTTTCTTCTGCCACAGCCATTGAAAACACGATACTGTTGTCAGTTTAAACTAAATTCCATTCTTTTACAGAACATCAGTCCATCCAAATTTCCATAAACTTATTTTAAGCAAGCAGAAAAATCCATCACATTAGAAATGTAAAAAAGTCCTGTTAGTAGTCCGTGGGGTTTTAGTCGTCCGTAAAGTTTGCCGACCGCTTACATTGTACATATAATAAGATCTAAGATGTATTTTTTAAATCATTAAGATTATTTTCATTACTAAATTTATGACTTTATTTTATAGAAAATTGCACTAAATAATAAATTCTTTATATATTTTTTATGTTTATAAATATATATATATATTTGGAATATTTATACATTTGGCTGTGTTGTCATGTACAAATATGGTGTTGATTTATTGTGACAGAATTATTTTTTGGTAATCATAAATCATTACAATATATAGAACTAATTTTTTTTTTTGTATATTTTTACACAATAAATAACAAGCAACATAATACTTTTTTTTTTGTCCTTTGTTGACATTATTTTTGCAAAGTATTAGCGAAAAAAACAATTGTTGTTTACTAATTCGTTAAATATGTATTTAAAGTATTAGCGAAAAAAAAAATGATAAAGTAAAATAAAAAAAAAATTGAATAAAGAAGTAAAGAAAATAATAAATAAATTGATGGTGAATATAATGCTCTTTTGTATTTGATGCCCAATTTAGTAAAATTGAATTGAATTTTATAATGTAATATTTTTTTGTGTTAAGAAAATAGGTACATGAAATTAATAAAAGCGTGAAGTGGCAATTAGATTTACTTGACTTTTAACGACATTAGTTAAATTATGAACGCAACATAGTAATTTAAATAATTGGAAAATTAATGTTCTTCTTATTTTCTTCTTCTTCTATGTTACTTGTTAACAATGACAGTACATTATTTTGCTTATTTATTTAAAAAATATATATACATTTTATATTTAAAGACAACTGACTCTATTAATTTACAGAAAAAAGTAAACAGCATCAAACAATTAATTTAATAAGAAAGCTGTTCGTACGTACATCTAGTGTATTATTTATATACATTCGTGGTACTTAACTATTTACATAAGTAATAATTTGTCTTAAAAAAAGAAAAGAAATGAAAAGAAAATAATTATAATAATAACATCAGCATAACACTGTTTATTTTTTTTATTTTCAAAACAATCATCTTAGAAATGCTTCTGTTACGCTCAGCAAACAAAAACACAACAAAAATATGACACACTCAATTTATTTAATTTGTTTATAAAAATAAAAAAAATAAACTGTCTTCAATTTGTTTATAAAAACTAATTTTAATAATATAACAAGTGGTAGCTAAATAAATAATATTTGTTTTTTATTTCGTTTTCTTTCTTAAACTGTTATTACATATTTTATGTTTTCAATTGATTCA
This sequence comes from Ptychoptera contaminata, assembly GCA_963942525.1. Classification (NCBI taxonomy): domain Eukaryota; kingdom Metazoa; phylum Arthropoda; class Insecta; order Diptera; family Ptychopteridae; genus Ptychoptera; species Ptychoptera contaminata. The sequence continues at coordinate 25,846,976 of OZ012638.1, forward strand.
TTTTTTTTTTCTTTAAAAAAAAATAAAAAATTGTCGCATTTAAATAAATTATTTATTTATATTTATTTAAAAATAAAATAACCTATATTTCATTTAATTTATTTGAAAAATAAATAAAGTAAATACTGCCTTATACACTTATCAACTGAATAAGTTGATTTTTATTACCATATATATATATATACACACAGTGTAAAGTACCCACTTGATGCTCCAAGAAAACGCACAATCATACATAGCAGTCACCAAAGAAAAATATAAAGAAAAACACATCATCATCATCATTATTAACATGAAAAAGCAAATAACAAATAAAAACTTATCGTGAGACAGAAGCATGATTGCATTTAAAATGTTTGTTAAAATCAAAACGTTAATAAAAAAAAAAAAATAAAAGTTTTACCATAAAAAAAAAAATGTCACAGTGAAAAGCATATTGAAAAATTCAATTGTTAAATGAAAAAATAAAGTTAAGGATTGGCTTCTTCTTTTTTAAATAGATTGTAATCACTTGTTACTTGAATATAATAAAGTGAAATTCCATTAAATAATTTCCTGATCTAAATTTATTGATTAAAATCAGAAAAGGGAGAACAAGTAGCAAACAACTGAACCAAAACCATAAAAAAGAAATTGACAATTTAATTGAATAATCAAATGAAATGTATAAATACATGATTGGAATTAATTAAAGCATTTTGATTACAAACAAAATATTATCGCGTGTATGTTTAATTTTTTTTTTTTGTTATAATGTAAATATGTACATTTGTAATTAATTTACATATTACATGATATGTTTATTCGTATTACTTTTTCACTTTTTATTATTGTAGGATTTGGTCTAGTCTAGACCATTTATTTCCATCATTAATTGTCCAAAAAGTATTTTTCTGATTTTTTCAATTATTTATTTATAAATAGATTAATTTTTATTAAAACAATTATTATTGTTATAACAGGTGTTTTACAACCAAATAATTATCAATTAGCTTAATACTATGTGATTTATTTTATTTTTTGATTAAATACTATTCTGTTCTGTTTAACTATTTAACGTATAAATAATTTGCTTTCATTATTTAAAATTTTACAAAAATATAAATATTAATTATAAAGCGAAAAGTTTTTTAAATGTATATATTTAATTTCTCCATTTCTATACAAAACTAAAATTAAAAAAAAAAATATTAAAATTAATTAAAACTTTTCTATACAGAAACATAACTACAAAACAAAAAAAAAAGAGTTAATAATTAATTATTAATAAATAAAAAACAAAACTAAGTAACCAACATTGGTCACATAGGGTCATAATAAACAAGAATTAAAAACATATAAAAAATTAATTAATTATATATAAAAATGGAAATAAACTACTGTAAATTTTTAAATACAAAATTCTTTAACATAATGATTTATTTATATTATTTTCATTAAAACAATCATAATAATAATAATAAACAAAATTACTTGTTTTTAATTAATAATAATTTTTCACTTTGTTTTACTTCTTTATGCTCTCTGAATTAATAAAGTAAATTGTTTTTTCATTTATGATTTACCAAAAAGCAAAAAAAAATCACCAACAAAAAATAAAAATACATAATAAAGTTCATTATCTTTAAAAAACAATTTTAATTAATTAAAAATTTTATTGCTGTTAATTAATATTTAAAAAAAAAAAAAATCAGTAAAATTTGTTGTAAATTTATAACAAGTAAACAACATTTTTATCCGTTACATAAAATACAAAGTAGTAACAGCATTTATATAAAAAATTAAATAAAAAAGACATTTATGTGTTAAAAATTCAAAAAAAAAAATAAAATAAAAATTAATAAAAATTAAACTCAGCACTAATTTTTTTATTTAGCTTACATACACATACAGTAGCAAATACATTAATGTTCTTTTACTTTACCATATATGATGTTTTATGACCTGTGAAGAGCACTCGTGAACGACAAGAATAATATTTTTTATTTATTTATTTCAACGTTTTAACGTTTATGGTCCAAAAAAATAAAAAAAAAAAATAGTGTATATGTGCGGTTACAATAGGTCAATTTTATTTTTATTTGTTTTATTAGAAAAATAATTATGAAATTTGTTGTGTTTTTTTTTTTTTTTGTAAGCATATAAACAAATTAAGCAGCTGCAATACTAGTTGTTTATGTATCCAAAGGTCAATACTTTGAAATAGTTTATTTATTATTATTCTATATTAATATCTAGTTACATTATTATGGAAATTTAAAACATAAAATTGTAGATTTTATGTCGCTGAAATATTTTATAATAAAATAAGTGTCGTTTTAATACTAAAATACTGCATTCAGTAAATCAAATACCTTTCTTTATAACTATGTCAAATTGTGTGTCAATTTATATTTCACTAAATTAGGTTCTCCAGGCATGTTACATACTTGTTGTAGCAATGACGGCACGCGTACCTGTTATATTGTACGCCTACAGCATTTTATTTCTTAAATTATATAAATAATTTTTACATTCTAATTATTATTTTCTTATTAATAGCATAAATATATAATTCTTATAAAATCAATTAGTCAAGTACATTTGTTATAGATATTAAATATGTTTCTTAAACTTAAAAAAGAAAAGAAATATAACTTTCTAAATTACAAAGAAGAAAAAAGAATTTTAATTAAATATCTAAGACAGTTAAATTTTTTCTTTAAACCATTTTTAATTAAATAATGTATAAGAATTAGTAAGTTATAATTAATGCTAAATGTACAAATTAATTTTGTTATTATTTTAATTTGTCTACATTTAAATAATAAACCGGTAATTATACTACATAAGCGCACAGAAAATGAGAAAAAAAAAACTAAGATAAAATCCCACGTGCTTGTAAACCATTAAGAAACTAGTTTGAATTCGTTTTTTGTTTTTTTATATTTTGACTACTTGCTGTTATGCGGCGTTTTGTGCTTTTGCATTCATGACTTTATTGTTAAATGTGGTTAAACCCACCGATCCACTATTTCATATACATATATATTAAGCAATACAAATAAAATACAGGTTAACGGCTATTAACAACAATATGTACTCACCGTTGTTTAATACTAAAGCATTCTTGATTAACCAATCATTCAGTTTGCCTGAGAGATTAACTAATTCACTTTGTGTGATGTTACTTTAAACTCTATCGACTAATAGCTGAGTTAACTTAAGTGAACAGCAGCTATTCATACAGATTGTTAAACAAAATAACATCATTGAAAGAAAATAATTCTTATACCAATTAACTTAGAATAAAATACAAACAATCGTAAATGCATCTGTTGCGGCAAAAATTGATTGTTCGCAATTAAATTGCTTTGGAATATAATTTCATAAATAATAATAAAAACAAAAAATAATAATTCTAAACATGATTCTGTTGCAAATCATCTATCTACCTACAAAAGTCTTTTATGCATTTAATTTGTTTTTATTTTTTTAACAATTCGTTATTATAGACTTTAAAGGTAACTTTTGTTATTAATTTTATATTATTCGCGTTATACATTTAGCTAGCGGATATATATTATATTATTTTTGCATTGCTTTTCTTACTGAATTCGTATAACAGATATATTATGATAATAGCTGTGTCGTGTTGATGTTGTTTTACATTTTTATCCTCATAATATAGCTGGATTGATTTTGATACCTGCATATAAATAAGAATTTTAATGTTTTTTTTCTTTTCTGTTTTTGTTTTTAATTAAATTTATTCTAACCCATGAACAACGTATTGTTTAAAGAAAATTAGATAAAAATAATCATATTATGGAATGCCTAAAGCACCTTGCTTTATAACGAATAGAGATTATATTTTTATGCAGTTTTAACAGCAACATAGTTAATTTCATTAAATTAATAACGATTTTTTTGAGATTTAATTATTTTTTGTTTCTTTATGTGTGTTCAAACATGTTTTTATTATTAATTAAAATGTTTTTTTTTAAAGGCTATAGCACAGAAAATTTAGTAAATTATTTTATTTAACCGAAAAAAAAAATGATTACACAACATAGAAAAATTGAATATAAATTATATTTCACACTTTTTGATAATAAATTTCGTTGTGTTTTTACACAGATTTATTGTCGAAGAGAACAATTTTCAATTTATTAGTTTTTTTCTTTGACTAATAAATTTTGTACTACTCTCTAGTGATTACTCGGGCACTGAATACAATGTAAACGTTCTTTTAGGCGATATTTCTTCTTCCTTTTATATTATGTATTTTCACTTTGCCGGTGGCTTGTGTAGCTTGTAAACATAGCAAATTTTATTACTTTTTTAAGTTTAGATGAATATGTTATGTTTGTCATTGCATTCGTATCGGAAAGATTTTGGATTATGGATTATATTCAGACGACTAGGAATTTATCGGATCATAGAGTATCGGTTGAAAGATTTATGATATTTAAGCGTTTAATGTAGATTGTATATTTTTTTTTCACATAAAATACATTAAATAATTCGAATTTTAATAACCAAAACTGTGTATTATAACTATTAAATTATGTTTATAAGTAATTAATTTAATTCTGTTGATAATATTATTTAACCTAAATACAAGTTAAATGTTATTTTTCTTTCGTTTTATTTATGTCATAATAAATGATTGTATTAAAGAGAGAAAAATTGTGTTATAATATTTTCAATTATTAACCATGTTTTAACCAGATGGTTAACATAATACCATTTTTGACAGAATTTCTATTAAAAAATAAAATATAGAAGGAAATAAATCCACAGTATGTATAAGGAAAAAGAAAAAAACAATTCTTGATAGAAATTCAAATGTATATAAATAAAACATTTATTTTTTCTTTGGCTGCTTGTTTTTTTTTTTTCTCTCTTTTACTTACCAATTTATTGCACATGGGAAATGTTATTAAATTTCTTATAGATTATATTTATTTACAGCAAGTGAAATGTTTTTTGACAGTTTTTATTTTATTTTTTTTTTTGATATATATATTTTATTTAATAAGATTTTCCGTCAATAATCAAAAATGAAATGGGATAATAAGAGGAAAAGAAAATGAAACTAATTCAATTATTTTTCTTCTTTTTTTTTCTTATTAATAAATTTATGTTTAGAAAATTAATTTTTTTTTCATTAATAATTATTAATGTTTCTCACAATTAAATGTTAGAATATTTAATTAAAATAAATTTATTGTCTAAATTTGTAGAAAAAGTAAATTGATTATTTTTCTTTTTCTTATAACTTTGATAAATGATTTTTCTTAAACAATACAAACATATAATTAAATTAAATATCGCATAGATAACAATTTATATTAAATGCAATGTTAGAATTAAATAGATACCATGGTATTAAAAGATTTATATTTGATAGAAAATTTTTCGAAATTCTATTTTAACATAATTGATAAGAATCTTAATTGTTGTCAATATATTCTTAAAGAACAAGATACAAGAAATTTTATGTTAAAAGAAACATAAGAAATGTGTTAAGAAAATCTATTTATTCAATAAAAAAAGTTATAAAACAATAAAAGAATATTTTTTAATGAAATATTTTATCAAGAAGAATATTTTAATTTTAAGAATTAGCGATTAACATTTTATTTTGTTCAAAAATACAATTTAACATTTATTTTCACTGTTATTTTCTCCATAAAAGATACAAGTGAATACAATTTAGTTAGTCATTCGCCTTTTTTTGATTAGATCTAAACCATATAACATGTGTTCATTTAAAAGAATAAAAGCGTTATTTAGATAATATTTCTTTTTTATTAACTAGATAACATTAATATTAATATTTACTCGCTAGAATGTGGGCGATAAAACAATATACAGCAATACAACGTACGGGCTGCTAATCGGTTCCACAATGAAAAATAGAAAATAGTTCCAAATATATGTTAATGTTGTTAACAAATATAATATTTTTAAAAATTAATTCTCAATGTAAATGCAATTTTTGTTTTTAGAAAATTTAAAATAGCACTATAGTGAATCATTACTAAACGAATTAGCAGTAAACAAAGTACATAAATATATTTCGTGTCGTGTAAACACTTTAACGACACTATTTGCTATTCAAAAACAAAGAAAAAAGAAGAATTTTATATTTGTATGTACAATTAATTTCTATTTTACTTATTACATCAATTAGAGGCAAAATATAACAGACAAAAAAAAAAATAAGTTTGTACATATTTAACTGGAGTATACTTTGTAGTAAATTAGTAAAATGTTTAATTGTTCAAAGGGCTAACTGATTATATATAAATACTTTCGCACAAAACTATATAAATAATGAATTATTTACATTAACTTTTTCTTAACTAACGAAATATAAAAAGAATATAATAAAATGAAAGAAATTTATTGTCATTTAAGTTACTTTGTATTAACCCTAGTACATAGTACTTTGCGTTTTTGTTTCAATACTAAACAGGGATTTAATGAAAATCTTTTCTCTTAATAAAAATGAGTTTTTGGATAGAAAATAAAACTTTTGTTAGAAATTCTTAAGTTTAGCACAGCAATTATTTTTTCGGCATTTTTTTTTTTTTTTGCTTTATACCTTTTTAAGACAATTCTTGTAATAAAACTTTTGTCCATATATAAATCAAAGTTTTTTTTTTTTCATTTCTTTTCTTTTCCTATTTTCGTTTCTTTTGAAAACTAACCAAAAACTATAAACTAAGAGTAGAACTTTCTATTTTGTAATTTTTTCTTCATTTTTACTTATGATTTCCCAATGCTTTAATTAATTGAACTTTTATATTCTCTATGTTGATTTATTATTTAAGTTTTTGATTCATTTTCTGTATTAATATTGTTATTAATATTAACTTATTTTTTCTGAATTTTAAAAAGCAAACTAAGGCAAAATATTAAAAACAGAAAACATTATTAAAGTTATCATTTAGAATAAATCTTTAAATAACTTTTAATAGAGAAGAAAATTATTTACCGGAAGAATACTTTTTTTTTATATTATGCTTACTGATGATAGGAAATTATTATTTTCTTTATTTTGCGTCATCTTGACAAGCATTTGATGTTTTGAAATGGGTTGAATACAAAAAAAATTTTTTTTTTATTTAAATTTTAAATTAAATAACATATCCGTTTGTAGCATAAATTATTTTCCTTTTTGTCTTGCTTAGAAAAATGAATTTTATTGTTAATTTTTTGCTGTCGTTTTCTTATGCTTTTAACTACTTTTGTCATATTAAATATAAATATTTATTGATTTTGAAGTATAAGGATTATTTATACAGATAATTAGGGTATTATATTATAGCAAAATGTATTATTTATTGATTATATTTAAACAATTACCTTAGAAATATATTTATCTTTTGATTTATTAAGTACTTATTGTCTGTTTAGGTCTTAGAAATTTAATATGTACATTTAATAGCAAAATGTATTGTTACATTTAAACACTAATTGTGATTGAATGGACTTTAGTTTATAATAAAAAATTTATATAATTTTATTATGTTATATAAAATTATTCCGTTTTATTTATTTATTATTAATAATTATAAAATTACCGTGTAATTAATTAATAATTAATTATATTAAATTACAAACAAATAATTACTAGCATACAATTTACAATTAAATTTAGTGTTTAATCATTTATAATTAAATTTTTTATTTTTTACATTTGAATAATTATAATAATAATAACAATAATACATAATCAATTATAATTAATGTAAAATAAATTTAAAGCATATAGCTGTTTTTTTATTGTATTAATTAAATCAAATAAAAGTGTTTATTAATAATATTTGTCACAATTGTTAACAATGTATATTATTAGAAGAAATTTTTATTGTTAAAGAAAATAATTGTATAAAACGAATGAAAAAGTATTCATGAAGAAATAATTAATTGACATAAAACAAACTTTGCTTTTAATTAAATACAAGTGTTAAAGCGAACTTAAAGAATTATTAATTGCATCGTTAAGTTCTGAATATAATAAATGCCCTGAATCTTAATAGTTCTAGTAACAATAATAATAATAATACTACGACAAATAATTAAATAAATAAATAAAAGATAAAGAAAATGTAAGAATTTTTGAATAAATTATCCAAACTGAAACAGATGTTGTTATGTCATCACTTAGTAGCAATTAAATCATTTTGCTGTTATTAGAACCTGTCTTCTTGCTTTATTTATTATGTCTTTAATGGTTTAAAGTATTTTCAGATTATTGTTGCAATATATATGAAAGGGTTTTTTTTTTAATTTTATTATTACAAAATTTATTTATTCTGTCATTTACATAAATCTTTAATCTTCTTTTCGTAGCATAAATTCAGATTAATACTTATTTTTATATTGCTTATTGTTAAAACTGAGTTATTTATTATTTATTTATAAAGTTGACTGAATATTTTGTGAAATATGTGTTTGTTTATACAATAGTTTTCTAACAAATACTTTGTTTAATATTTTATTTATAAAATTTTAATTATTTTCTGTTTTAATGCAGTATATTGCTATAGAAGCAATACAAACTAATGCAAAAATTAATCAATTTTAATTATTTATTTTAATCTTTAAACAAACTAAAATCAATTCTATTATTTTCTTTATACGTCCGATTACCATCAATCAATTAGTTTAAATTTTTTATAAATACTCTCTAAATAAAAAAAAATCTAGAAAGATTATTTTAAAAGTTTTCTAAAGCTTTCAAAAACTGAAAACGGAAATATGGAAAATATTTAAATTTTTGAAAATATTTACCATAAATAAATATATATTTATTTATTAAAACTGCTGGAACTGTTCTTAAATCATAAAAAATTTCACCAATCTTAAAAATTTTATCATAATCCCGTGGAATTTTCACAGAATTTTAAAGAAAGAAAATAAACATTAACAAAAAACCACCAGAGAAATTGAAATACAAAAAAACACCAAGCAATGATAAAGAAAAAACAATAAAATTAAACACTCAAACGTTGAAATATTTAAATGAAAACCAATTTTTTTTTCCATTTTTTTTTTTTATAAACGAATCACATAGTTGAAATAACACCAAAGATTGTTCATTGTTCTTTGTCGAAAACATTTTATTTTTTTTTATCTTTTATTTATTTAAATTAAATAATATAATTCGTTGAAAAGCTTTAAGAATTTTAAGTCAGAACAAATAAAAAAAAAGGAGGAAAAGATTTTTTTTGCATTTATTTAAACAAGTGTACAGCGAACGAAATAAAAGACTTAAATTTCCATATGATAATGTTTATAGTAGAAAAATTATAATTTTTAATAAAAAAAAATTTTTGTTGGTAAAATTTGCGGCTATTTAAACAATATTTGTTTATATATTTGTTTAAGGATTTGGTCTAGACATAAGAGTATTTCATATAAAGCATACTTGAAGGTATTCATAAGCCAAAATATGAGATTTTTAATAATTATCAGAATAAAAATAATTCAATTTATACACGCAGAGAATAACCACAATCTAAAATTATTATCAGATTAAAGGAAATAATTCAAAACAATAAGGATACTGCGCTTTAATTCTATAAAAACTTTAACACTTAAAAGTACTATCGCATTACAGATACTATACTCTATTCAGGGCCTATAAAAGAAATTTCGAGGCCCCATAAAATAAAATTTTCACCAATATTGTTATCTGACACATGGGGTTGTGGCCCTTTATATAACGAAGCTTAAGTCCCTGACTCTATCTATTATTATTATAAAGCTTTTAAGAAAGAAACAAAATAATTGAATTAATTTAATGCAGTCTTTCCTCAATAATAACTATCAGTTGCAATTTATTTTCTTATCGGAAACTATTGTTAAAGTATTCTTACTTTTAAATAACAAAACAATTACCAAAAATAAAAGCTTTAAACATACGAACTGGATAATTGTAGTAAAATTATCTAAATTGTTTATTTTATTTATCTCAAAACAAAAAAAAATATATATATATTTAAGTTTCCACATACTAACTGAATAAACAATTATTTTTAATTATATACTTTATTAAGGCTGTTAAATAAAAAATAATCATTTGTGCAAAAAGGTATATCACACATAATTTAATAACAATAATAACAACATTACAAATTAAAAGCAAATACAAAATATAAAAATAAATAATTAAACATAATCTGTGCTGTTAATTCGGTTTTTAAAATTAAAACAGAGAGTAAACATTTATTAAAATACAAAAAAGAAGGAAAGAAAACAGAGCAACAGAGAAAAAATTTACCTTGTGGTGTCATTATATGTATCATGCGCTGTTATTATATTTTATGCATAATTTATTTATAATTATTTTAATACCATACATTAATATCTTCTTAGATTAGCATATGTATTTTTTATACTCGTACACTACCTTTTATAATTCATTTGAATTAAATTCAAATATTTATTTAATAATAATTGAAAGATAATCGTTAGTCCAAGATAAAATTTTTCTTAATTATTTACAATGGAAAACTTTGTAAATTTCGATTGTTAATTAGTGGCAAGTTATATGATATTTAAGTATATGAACAGTGTAAATTTGACTTTAAACTACGGATACCAAACGTTTAACAAACTGTATTCTATTACTTAGTGATTTCAGCAAATCCTTTTTAAATATCGCTATAATGTTTTTACTAATCAAATTCCATTTTTTAATTTCTAATGGTCTTATGTCATGGCATTTAAAAATATAATTGAACCTGAAAAGGTCTTTTAAACCACATTTTTCTGTTTACTGTCTAATTAATAACAAATATTTTCTAAATCCTCTAAAAAATATAAATTAAAATAGAACCCATAAAGGATACACGACATGACTTACTGTATATAAAATTTGAATACGAGAATGAAAATAAGTGATTGACATATTAAACGATACTTTATTATTATTACCATTCTATTATTCAGGAAGATTGATATCTTTTGCATAAATAATTAAACATAAAACATTAAAATAAAAACGTTTATTCATTAAAAACTTTTTCTATTAATTATTATTAATTAATGTTTTATTGCTTCAAATATATAAAAAAAAAATTAATTCATAAAATTTTTCGATATTATAGGTTAACTACTTAACTTTGTTAAATTTGTAATTTTATGGCAAAAGAGCTGCAGTAATTGACAAGTAGTGTTGCATTCACTTAATGCAGTTATTATCTTTGCCGTTTTGTAAAAGAATTTTTCTCAATTTAAAAATTCAAAAAGTATATAATGAGAATTTTTTGTCTTATAAAATCATTTTTTTCTTTAAATAACACACCAAAAAAAACGGAAAGAAAGAAAAATTGCTAAAGTTTATTCAAGTTACTTAAATTAAATCATCTTCACGCTCTATCTATTCGTTGGTTGTTTTTTTTTTTGCTTTCTTTGATTTTTCTTTATAAAAACTTTAACTCTATGTAAACTTCATAACTTAATATTAAATCTACTTATTTTCTTTTAACTTTATATTTTGTATTTATTTCGTTATGGTACTGTGAAATTCTAAAAAGTAAAAGGAAAAAACCCTCAAATAAATGCAATTTTTTATTATATTTAATAAAATGAAAAAATATATATATATATATATACTCGTATATTGGGATAATAAGGTATTATATATTCCTGTAAATTGGTTGAATTTATAGTGTCTTTTCTTACTTTAAAGTATATTATCTAAAACAAAATTTCTATTTCTTTATTTACATAAGGTTAGTACGGTACGGGCAGAAATAAACCGAATAGTCATTTTGAAAAGAAAAAATTAGAATAAAAAAAAATAAATAGGGCAAAATAAAAATAACAAATATAGGGTACTTGTTGTTATATTAAGATGTGATCTATTTATATGAAAATATTTATTAAAAACCTTGTAAAAAGAGTAAATACAGCATTTTTATAGTGGGTTTAAAATGTTGTCTTTTAATTAGTGATGGAAGGATGATGCATAATTTTTGTGATTTTTAATGAGGTCGACCTTTACATTGCTGACACGATAAAAAAAACTCTCCAATACGAATGTTTTCACACAAACAACACAATTAATTTCCGTTATAAATGAGGAATTCTATAATTCTTATATTAAAATTTTAAAGATTTTTTTGCTACTTTTTAGTGTATATATTATAAAATAATAAAAATTTATCCAATATTCTCTTTTGCAGTTACTATTGTTACCAGACTAATAAATATCTCGATTTGTATCAATGATAAAGGCAAAAAGGTAATCGTATTTTAACAGAAAATAGAAAAAGTAGAAAAAAAATCATCTATAAAAATTATTTAACCCTAAATCAAATAGAAATGCTTAAGATAACACACAATTCACTTTAAACATTAAAATAAAAGCCTTGATATATTAATAAAATTTTATTTCACTTTTCCACTTGATTTAAAGTTGAAAAAGGAAGTATTCTTAAGAAATTCTTTATTATTATTTTCAAATAAAAACACTCATTTAATAACAATCAAAATAAATCGTTAAATCTTATTTATTTTTCATATAAAAAAAAAATGAAGTAAAAAATTTCTCTGGTATAAATAATAAATAAATAAATAAAAATTTATTGAGTATTCATGAAGTACTTAAATTATTTTTTTATTGACATACAAATTGAAATTAAAATTTCTTTTTTTTATATGCCAAGGTTATAGAAAGTCTCAACAATTTCAACTTATATCTTATATAGAGACGTTGAACTAGAAACATTATGCAAATTAATATTAATATACAAGGATAAAAAAAATTGGAGAAAGAAATAAATAATAAAATAAATGGATCTGTGTTTATTGATTAAAAAGCAATTAAATGCCATAATAACTCGTTAAAATTGTCTTTGAATAAAACATTATTACGTATTATTTAAGAGTTTTTAATGCTTTTAATGTATTTTTAGTAATAAAATAAATTTAATGCATCTGATTAGTTAATAGAAAAATTATTACCATTTTAGTCCATAAATTTATTAACTGAAAATTAATAAAAACCTTTAATTGATTACAAAAAACATATAATTGATTAATAATTATTTTCTAATGATAAGAGTTTATTTATTAATGAATTGTTTTTTTAAATAATTTTCATTTTATCTAGATAAAATGTTATTTATTTTATTATTAAAAAATAAATATTTATAAATTATTTATTAAAAAATTTCGGTGAAATTATTGTAGAATTTTAAAATAATCGTCTAGAGTGAATAACTTTAAAATCAATTTCATAAAAACAACACTGTAGGGATTCGTTTATTGTATTTTGCACACTTTTACCAAGTAAACATTATAACACTGCCGTTAAGAATTTTATTAGAAATATTTCTATACTTTTGTTTTATCTTTTTATCGTCAATTTTCTTTATCTTAAAATTATATATTATTCAAAAATTTTCTTATTTTCTTTATTACCATTTTTAAACAATAAAAAGTTTTATTATATTTCTACGAATATTGGTTTCTGATTTTAATATTAATAGAAAACTTTTATATACTATTATTAAGTGCAAACAATATAATTTTCTATTATTTTGATAAGATATTGTTGAAATAAAAAGGATTAATTACTGGAAAAAATCCAATAACAATTGATTTATTAAAAAATTTATTGTAAATCTATTAATTGACCAAAATATATAAAAATAAATGATTTTTATTCGATTTTATTTTTATTTGTTTTTTTCTTTTCATCTTTATTCATATCTAAAGGGATTAAAAGTTTTTTTCTTTTCTTAAATTATTCATACAATTCAGTCTTGTTTATTAAAATTTTTCTACTGAAGCATATATATAGAAATATAAAATGCTTTTTTTATGATAAAATATTAATATACAGATGACTTTTTGTTAATCATATTTATTTCCATTTTTGTTTTGAACAAAAATTAAACTAATCATAAAATACAGTACCCCTGATGAATTTACTTTTCATAAGCATAAAAAAAAAATAAATTTTCCTTTGTTGTTTTTTCTGTTTATTAATTAGTTTGCATAAAATTTTTGCATAATTTTACACAACAAAATTTATATTTTAACTATTTGGCCAATGTTCTACATACTTTTATAGCACTAGCAGAAGTTTATTATTAATATTCTCTAAATTGCATGTTTTATAGTTTTTAAAAATTAAATTATGTTTGCTCTTTTTTTTTTCATTTTTATTTTAAAGGTTTTTTTTATGATTATTAACTGTAATAAAATTGTTTTTCTTTTTAGTATTTTTAGTATGCAACGTTAGATGTTCATTTTAATATCAGATGTAACATGTTTTTTTTTTTATTTAATGCTGAAAAAAGCCAAGATTAATTTTTTTCGAAGAAGCCAAGAAAATTGTGAAAATCTTTGATATAATTTAATCTATTTTCATAAAATTTATAAAGAAATGTTTTTCTTTTTTCTTCATTTTATTTTGGTATACTTATTATTGAAATTTATCCAAAATATATATGGTTAAGTAAGTGTGCCGAAGAATATCCCTTTTTTTTCTAATAATATTTCTTCTATCATTCTCTTCTTATTAAATCACACGATAAAAAGAATTTTAAAGTAGAAAAAAATACAAAAAAATAAAAAAAAAATCTTGGGTACTTTCTTATTATGACTAGGTCTTGATAAATATGAAAGATAGAGAAAATTAAAAATTATGCATCAAAACAACCTTTTTTCAATGGAAAAACAGAAAATAAATAATCAAAATATATTTTTATATAGTAAAGTTAGAGTAAAGAAAATAAATAGAAAGGAAAATGTGTGTTTGTATACTAAATTTAAGAAAAATATTTATTAACTACGTCTCGTTGTTGTTATTTTTAAAGTCATGTCAGGATTTTTCTTTTCATGAATTATTTTACTTAAATAAGAAAAAATAAGAAATCTTCAACATACTACACAGAACGATTACAATAGCGATTTCTACTTATGTAAATTATAATAATATTCGTAGTAATTCAATTTGTCATTTGATATCAAATATTATAGAAATAAATTTAAATAAGTGGCAGACACACTTCAAATAATTTTCTTCTCATTTTTTTTTTGTTTGTCATTTCTATAAATAAGTGATATTTTAGCTTTTTTAATTCCAAGAGAAAATAATCTTTACACAAAAAAAGAAAAGAAAAGAAAAGAAAATTAATACAGATACATATATATAAAATTGTAAAGAATAACATAAGAATATAAGAAGTTAAGAAAAACAAAAATGTCAAGACAAATAAAAGCATCTAAAAATAAAAGCACCTTATTATCCTAAATAGAATTAATACTTTGCATTTACAAAACAAAGAATTATTCATCATATTTCGTACCTATTGTGCGACTGTTAAAATATAATTTTATTATTTTTTTTTTTTAATACAGAAAATAATCTTTTGTGAACAAAAGTTTTTCTGAAGCTTTTTCTAAGTAATTTTTATTTATTCAAGCAAAATACATACAGAGTTTGATAAGAATGATCTCAAAAAAAATTATATAGGTCGTATACATAAATGTAATTTATTTCTTTATATTTTCTTTTTATTTGCTGTTGGAAATACAAGAATAAGATGAACAACAAATATATATATATATATACACGTAGAGAGTGCAAGTATCGTCAACAATAATATATAGAAATGTAGGAGTGAAGTGAAAAAAAAACTTTTATAGAAATTCAATTCTATAAGAAAAAAGTAAATATAAAGGTCCCAAAAGATAGCTTTTTTCTTTTTCTTTTTCTTCACTTTTTTTCGTATATATAGATTTCTAATAAATATAGACCTAGAACTATATATAATACTAAGAATAACCTTTTGTTAGTATCGAAGGTTTATCATAGTTGTATATTGTTATTGTTTGATAGCAAGCAATCTGTACGCACGGCCAACACGGCTTTTATATATATATATTTTCTTTTATATAAATCTATATTCGTTGAACACCTTGTCCTCTAATGTTGTATTCGTGTAACGGATGTTAAGCCTGTGAAATATTTAACCATATATAGATATATATATATATATAAAATCTAATGTGAATATTACATTTGGCTGCTTTAAAAGTGTTGTGACTTGTGACAAATATTGAAGTTTTGTCCCTAGTGAATGCCATTGTATATATATTTTTTTTTCAGTATTTCTTCTATATTTCACGTAATGGGAAAGTAACAGCAGATAAAATAATTCTCTTAAGTTTAATAAAGTTTATTTATTTTTTATTCACAAATAAAATATTTTTTTAACACATAACTTTATTATATTTTTATTGAATAATTTTATTTTTGCCTTTTTAATCTCTTTTTCTCGTTCTTTCGTTATTCTTGCGTACAAGAAAACAATTTTTTCAAGAATAATTTATTAAACATTTTTATTTCATTTATGTTTTAGAGATTGAATAATTTTTATTTTAAAAATTAATGCTTTAAAGAATGTTTTTCACAATAAGTAAATAAAAACAAAAAGCTTATCGTGGTTAGAGAATTTAATCATTGAGCAAACAAAATAACGAAAAATTTCATTTTTCCAATTAATAAAATGAATATTTCGTAAAAAAGTATATGTATAAGTATATGTTTAAAATAAATAAGAAAATTCATTGACATTTCATTTAGATATTAAGGAAAATCATTTTCGTTAAACAAAAATGTTTTATTTTCTTTTCATTTCCATTAGTTTGGAGTTAATGTGACACAGGTGTGTTAAATACGACAAGAAATTGCAAAACCCTTTAACCAATTTCTAAATTTATGATTTTTGCGTAAATATACCGGATATTACTGTAAAGTTTTTACTTTGCCTATCATTTCCCATTTTTAACAAAAAAAAAAAAATAAAATCCACCCACAACATATTTTGGGTAAATATATTTAGCTCCGAAAAATTTTCACTATACTTTCTCTATTGTTATGTGTCTCTAAGCATTACTTAAAGTAATTTTTGTATCTTAAAGTTTTGAATCAAACATCAAGTTTTTCCAAATTGTTGTATAGTTTGGTTACAGGGGTACATATTTTTTACACTCAAAAATTATATTATTAATAAGATAAAGTAACAAAACGAAATTTTTTTCTTTTTGAAACAAATTGTGTCTAAAAGAATACAAAGAAAAAAAAAACGCCAACCCATTATATGTAAATAATAATAATTAATTAACTGAATGATTTTTGTGTGGCAGCTGCACGAACTCTGACATCTGTGCTTTTCACAGTTTATTAACGAAAAAATAAAACATAAATATAAACAAAAATGTAGAATAAATAATTAATGAAAATTATGAAAGTTTTTCTTATTCTTAAGAGTTTCTTTTATTAAAATAATTTAGGAAACATTTTTTTTTCTTTGCTTAATGTCTTGAATTAATGTTGGTGGAAATTTTTTTTGTATTAAAATATTATAAATGATATCAATGATAACATATAACAGACTATTGACAGCTTATAATTTAGCTGTTTGATAAGTAGTTGAGTTTTATGTCGCTTACAAAATTCTTCTATTTAAAGAAGAGAAAATAAAATAAAATATATAATATTCAATATGGTGATATAGCGGAATTCAATAGAAAAATGTTTAATAAAGGAAATGAGAAAAAGTATCACAACGTATATCATCAAATAATGTTCAAATAGTCAAAGTATTCATGTTTTTGAAAACGGAAACGCTTCAAGCTAATAGAAAAATAAAATGAACGATAAGAACTACTTTTATATACTATTTATATTATATCTTATGGTAAAATTGTATTTAAATAAATAAAATTATCTAAAAAGAAAAAAAGAAAAGAAATGTTTTCGTATTTGTAGTCAAATATTGATTGATTTTATATTAGGAAGTTATTTACTATTTGAATAGCTTCAAAAAGCCACAATATCATTCACATGCAGATATTATAAATAATGATTATACAATCATATTTACTATTTGATATGATTTTTATGGTTTTCTTTAAAATTATATTTACACTTTGTGTTATATTTTGATAAAATATTTTCCTATTTTTATAAATCAAAATTTTATGATCAAAACGCTTTTTGATCCACATTTATAATTTAAGATTTTAATAATCTGTTATTACATTGTAATAAGTTTTATATGAATATATAATTTCATGATAGACAAAATCAAAATTGTTTTTATTAAACTTTATAACCACAAATCAATATTATCAAATTTTTGTTTGTTTAGTGTGTTTTCATAGAATATTATATATATATATTTATGGGAAAAGCTTCTTATTGTAAAGGAAAATAGTCGATTTTTTTTCTATTTATTTTATTTTATTTAAACTTTAAGAGGATTTATTTATTGAAATTTTAATCCTTTTTTCATAAGAGTTTTGTACAAAAATATTTTTCAATATTTTTACATAATTAAAATAAAATAATTATGCAGTAAACTTATAATAGGGTTAAAAAATCATTATTGTTTTTTTTTATAGTTAAAATATTAATTATGGAAGATACAGGTATAAAGCTGAATAAAAGCTAATAAAAAATTATAATTAAATCGAAAGAAAATAAAAAAAAATGCGATAAAGATTAAAATAAATTATTAGCACAGAGATATTGTTATTTGATGTGGTTTTTTCCATGTTTTACAAATATTACTTGAGTGCACGTTTTTCGTTTGCATATTACTTGTGATTTATATCAAAATAAAAATTATACAAAATAGAAAATCTATTTAATAATTTTAATCAGTCACGTAGCATTTTTATCATAAACTATTTACTAAATCAGAATTAATTTATTTTCTTTTGCTTATTAATTAATTTTAATTCTTGTGAGTTTTTTGTATTTTAAATAAATTGTTTATAATAAATTACAATTAATTCTGTGGAAAAATGATTAGCCTGTTTTCGCCTATATAGTTTTTTATTTATTTTCTTTTCAGTAAAGAGGATAGTTTTATTAAATCGATGAATTGTGATTAAGAAACATTTACTATAAATTATTGGATATAAATTTTCCTTAATGTAATCAATGAAACGTAAAAAACAGATTATTTTTTGGTTGAAAAAGGGTTGTTATAATTTCAATTTTGTTTTCTTTTTATAAGAAAATTAGACATTTTGCCATTAAAAGAAATGAAAATTTTATTACTTGCTTATAGAAAATCTTTAAATAAAAAATAAAATTTCTTATAACACTCTTGATTTCAGCGAATTAAATTTCCTTTTTCTTGTAATATTATGATAAATTATTTAACAATTAGGATAAATAAATAATAAATTAAAATAAGATACTTGATACATATTTCGGCATTTTGTAAATGAAATTGAGCTTATTATTTCATTAACAAAAAAAAGAAAGAAGAAAAAACGTTTATAACATTTACGCCTAATACTAATATTTATTTATTGTTTTGCTAACCTTTGCATACCTTGTAGGTGGATAAAAACATAAAAAGGTTAATAAGAAATTGATAATTTAAAGCCTACGTTAAAATTTCATAAATTTCAATTAATTTTTTTTTCTTTGATACTTACAATTGAGAAGCTTTTTAGGATTTAAATCGTATTATATATTCATTTTTTTTTTTGATATTACTTTGAAATTATTCATAAGAAAATTTTAATTAGTCACAGGAATATTTTTGATATCATGTTACAATTTAAATTTATTTAATTTTATTTAGAAAATACAATAATTAATTAAATTTATATCTAATTGTGTGTTGCCACAATTAAATTGTAATATAAAATTACTATGTAGACAAGTGTTTAATTATTTTAATTATAATTATCTGATTAATAACAATATTATATTTCTTAAACATACAACTGTTGTAATTTAAATAACAGAAAAAAAAGAAAGAATTATTATTTCAATAAAGTATTTGTTGCTTCGTATATTTTTCTTACAGACAAAAATAATTTGTCATATTATAAACGTTTACATATGAATCATTGTCAGCATGATTATACAACTAGCCAGAATATTGTGATATATAATGTTAAATCTGATTGTACATCTGATTAGGCACAATTTTCTGAATATATATTTTCTATATTTTTCCTGTAGAAAATTTTAACTTTATTCATGTAGAAAATGTAACTGAGTCTTGTGGTTAAACAAAAATTTGTGGTGATTTTTGTTTTTTATTTTTTTTGTATGGTATCTTTAGGATTTAGTTGTGGATTTGTCATGAAGAAATATGACTGACTCATACGCTTCCTGTGATTCATCAGTAAATACTACATAGAATATATACGTTTTCTTTTACATTATATGTGGTGAAATAAACAATAAACAAAAATTATTACATTTGATCTTGAAAAGAGCTTATTCAGATATTCTGCTGTTGAAAGTGATAAATCACATATAAGTAATTGACTTCTAATAATATATAGGATTTACAATGTACACATAATATTGGATACAAAAAAATAATTGATCAATAATTATAGTTACAAAAAGAAATTAAAAATATCTTTGCTCTACACAATCTAATAATAAAGCAATTTTTTAATTAAATAAAAATATAAATTATTTAATCTACAAACACCTTCTATTCAAACTTTTAATTAAATAAAAATTTATTATTAATATCCTAATATTTATAAACAAACACTAAATAAGATATGAAGATAGCTTCTCTATAGCTTATTTATGAATAAATCTTCATCATTATTGTATCGTAGAAAACTGGCTTCATGGTTGATTAAGTTTCATGTGATTGTGTTGAATTTATCAATTATATATATTATATTTTTAATATTTATTAACAAATCAACACAGCTTCCTTTAAAACTTTTTGTCTTTTCTCCTTAATAAAAATTGTATTATGCTAATCCAATGTAGGTGGATGATTTTCTTTTGTATTTTCTTAACTTAAGTAGCAATTTTTTAATTCTATTTTTCTATATTTATTTCAGTAAAGTTTGTATGTAAAAACGTCAGAATTTATGAAATTTGTTCTCAATGAAAAACTCTTTTATGTTAATATTATTATTTATTAACCCCCTTTTTTAATGTTTTTTTTGCCGAATAATTCCTATTAAAAACTAAATATTTTCTGATATTTAATTATATAATTTATTAATAATAAGATTACAACATCATATCTATATATACAAAAGACGGAAAAGAGAATATTTTCTAACGACAAAATGGACAAAATGGTATACACAGAATAAACCAGAATAACTAATTAAATGTTGTTTTTAAAGGATTTTTGCTAGATTTGCTGTTGATCCCTAATTAATTAGAATTTGAAATAATATTATAAGGGTTTTTATCCATCTCTAGATTATCTTTTATTTAATTTTTTACTTATTTTTTAACGAAATCATGATATTAAATAGAAAAATGTGATTACATAATACAATTCAAATTAATTATTTATTACGTTTAGTTATCATTGGTTTTAATTAATTTTAAATGAATAAATATATATAATACTTTAAACATAGAGAATAATATAAAATCCTTAATACTTTTACAAATTTTTTCAGTAAAAAGATTTGTTGACAAAAAAATTATCTTTTTTATATAAATAAATAATTTCTGTTTTGTTGCAAGAAATTTTTATAAGTGTAAAATAAACCTTTATGATATTCTTAAATCATGTATTTTAAGATATGCAAGACTAAAAATGGTTAATTTAATTTGCTTAGCGTGAAGCAATAACTGTAATTCCCATTGGAGCTGTTAAGAATACTTTTTTTTTGACACCATTTCAATGGCAACGTAAGGAAGAAACATCCTACATTTTGTTTAGAAAATAAAATTTAAATATTCCATGATGCCACTTATAAAAACGAAATCAGAAGTTAGTGTTATTAATTTGATTGTTGCTTAGCATATTCTCTATATTCGAAATAAAACCATTTATATGCTCGCCAATGTTCCACATTAGTTCTGATTTTGCACTTTAGATAATTTTCTTAATGTATAATGTATTAAATTAAAGTGTAACACAAATGTTATTGAATTTGCCGAAAGTTTTTCTTGAAAATGTTTTAATTATAATACAAAGATTTGTATTTTATCTGTTATCACGTATCTATGGAAGAGGTTCTTCAATAGTTGTCTGTTGAGCGGCAGAGTATACAATTCGAATGTATAAACATAATTTAGTTCTATTTTGTCAATATAATAGTCATTGGATTGTAATGAGACGATTAGGTTATCTAATATAAAATACCAAACGTCACCTTCTTGAGTTGGGCTAGTGTTTTTTTTTTTCGATTTTATTTTTGGGCGAAAATTAGATTGATAATAATAAAAAATAAAATGTTGAATACACATTGACCATAATAAATGTTAACGTTTCACAACCCTTCGATAAATTTTGTACTTATTCACGTAAAAATTGTTGTTAATTTAGCTTTGGCATGAGAAAATTGTTAAATTATCAATAAAAAAAAGGAAAAGAAATGAGCCTGACCATCCGTTGATTTTATTTCGTTTAACAGAATCATCTTATGATGCACGATTTTCGGTATATTTTTGCTCTTTCTATTTATGAAAATGATAATATTTTTTAACAAACACACATGTGTTTAACTGAGCACTAAATCTGTCATATAAAGCACAAATTAAACTAAATTGTAAACAAATTCATTGAAATAAATTGCTAAAGTGT
This sequence comes from Ptychoptera contaminata, assembly GCA_963942525.1. NCBI lineage: Eukaryota > Metazoa > Arthropoda > Insecta > Diptera > Ptychopteridae > Ptychoptera > Ptychoptera contaminata. The sequence goes on from OZ012638.1 coordinate 25,869,556, forward strand.
TCAAATTCATGGTACTATACAACAATGGTTAAAACGTGCCCGTTTAAATATTACCATTTGTACAATTTTCAATGTAAAACATAGGTGATTTTTATCCTAAAACAATTGATTTTTTTTAATGTAATAAATAAAAAAGGGAACTAAAGTTATTTTGAATTACATAGCAATTTCGTTTACAATTCGTAAAAAATAAAATGCGAAGGGTCATGAATTGTTTTATTATGCTTGCAAAATACAATTTTAAGCCAACTAAATTACCGTTTCTATTTTTTTTTCTTTTTTGTTTTACCAATATAAAGCTTTACACAATGTTTCACATGTAATTTTATTTTATTTAATATATATTTTTCCTTAAAAAATTTATCAACATTACAGAACACATTGGATTTGTATTCTTTTATCGTTTCAAATGAGCAAAAACACTATACAAAATGTCTTTATATTGTTGGTTTATAGCAGAATACTAAGGAATTTAAGGGACAATTTAGTGAAACGACGCAAGTTGAATTTGTATTAAACGCCCTTTTCGCAGTGACAAATGTTTGATTTATAAATTAACCGGATAAATTTGGGTTGTGCTCTATATCCATAAATGTCAATTACAATACATATCCTTGGAATTGAAACATATGTCCACTGTTACATTGTATATATATTCTACTATCTTGCCTGCAGAAATCTCTTAGGGATTATCATAAATGTATAATTATTAAATGGAATTAGTTCTTTCGATATTCCCTCTTAGTGTCCGTCTTTATTATTTCTATTTTTGTTTAACATTCAGCTACCAATTTCATAAAGCCTTAAGCTAGTTTTTAAATTATTTTCATTCTATTTTTACACAGAATTTTTTTCGTGTTGATCACTTGCCGAACTAAAAATGATGTTAAAAAAATTAAATTAATAAGAAATAAATTATAAGATTAATGGAAATAAATCGAAAACTCAGCAAAACAAAATAGAAACCCAAACAAAAAAAAATCTAACAACAAAATTCAATCAGACGGGTAGGAACTTGGTTATATTTCTAATAACAATTTATAGCTTCTTGTTGTTTCATATATAATAAAGAAAATTATATTATAAACTGTGTTTCCCATGTTCCTCATTCGTTTTTTCCTTTAACATTTCTTATTTATTTTGATTACACAAGTTTCTCAGCATTCGATGAACTTTAATTTTCTGAGTAAAATTGTAAAAATAAATAATAAATAATATTTTTAAAATATCATGAGATGAATTTTCTTATTTATGTTGTGGGCATTCTGTTTACTTTCGCCTTCTAAATTAATTAAATGAAATTATAGAATAAAAAAAAACGCAAAATTAAATGTCGCCCTCTTTAAAATTATTAAATTTTCCTATTTTAACCTTTAAAAAACGCATTACCATTTATAAAAAATATACATAGTAGGTGGAATATGAAAATTAAATTTATTTCTTCTTACTGAAATATAATGATTACCGGGCACAGCATTTTATTTATTTTTATTACAGTAGTTAAAAAAAATATTTATTTTTTGCATGTTTAATGATTATTCAAATGTCATTATTATTATTTATCAAAGTAATATAAAATTGAAGTTATAATTAAACTTTTATAGTATAATTAAAAATAAATTTTTGTTATATTTTTGCTATTTAATTGAAGTATTGTGTAATTATTGAAATAGTTTGCTTTAATTATTTGAACTAAAATGTGTGCAACTTATCGAAAAGTTAAATGTTTCAGTAAAATTATAGAGTTTTATAGTTATTATTTATATTGATATTGGTTACTTAGAAAAATTTTTTTAATGCTTGTTAATACTTGTTATTAGCTGTAATTCATTAATTTTCCTTTTTTAATAAATAAATTTATAATTTAACGCTTTATAAAAATATAATTAAGTTTTCTAGTCTACTGTGTAAATTTATTTAAACATAATTTGCTTATATTTAAAAAAATTCTCAACTTCTTTTGATCAGGGTCATAAACTATATTACTGTGAATTTTACTGCGAATAGTTCTTAATGGTGGTTTTATGTAACACTTAACTTGTGTGGTTTAGTTTTTCAGAAGCAACGAATTATGTTTGTGTTCTCTAGAAGACAAGCTATTTTCAATTTTTAATGGTTCTCGAACTAATCTTGCAATTGCCCTTATATTTAGTATCACTGACTCCACTTTAAATTCCGTGTGAAGGTTTAACATTTTTTCGTATGCAAATTACATTTAATGAATTTCTTTAAAATGTATTCTAGAAACGTTAACTAACGACAGTGTTACTCTGTTTCCCATATTCCAAAATTTAAATACCATCATATAAATCATATAAACAGATAATAATAATATGTCTTTATATAATAAGAGATAAAGAATTTCTTTATGTTAATATTATTCATTTAATATATCTGACTATTTAATATAGTTTTGTTTTATACCATTTTTGTCGTGAGCTTCCATTTAAGCTTAGCGTCTATATATCACCTATATAGAAATAATAATTTTATAATTAATATTATAATTAAATCTTAAGTGTTATTGTTAATGACATATTTATAATCATAAATGATTTGCAAGCGTTAGTTAACAGGTGTAAAATGTTTTGAACAGAACATATTCTTAAATGTAGATTCTTAATATATAAATAATGAATTCAATTTTATTTAATTTTAATATTTGCTTTTATTATAGTAAAAGTTATATTTAAGGAGAACGTGTATTATACATACTTCAAAATAAAATATTTTACTATTCCTTTTAATAGATTTATTGTACTAAAGGATTGTTGCAATAAACCACCAAAAAGACAAATACAGTAATATCCACATTTATATAGTATAATTAATAGTATGCAAGTTTATTTTTAATTATTATTACCGTTTAGTAAATAAACAATTTATTAATTAATTAGAAATATATTACAAAATGCTAAAAATATATAATAATTGTAACAATTTTTATATTTAATACTTGTTGCTACAGTTTTTAAACAAAAAAAAATTGATTATGATAAATACGAAAAGATTTCGCCATCATATACGTTTATGTGCGTTGATAAGACATCTTTTTTAATAAAATCATAATAATGGTAATCAACAGTATAATCTAAAATTAATAGTTTTCAAAATGATTATAAATTAACATATAAATATGATCATGTTGTGATTGTTGTTGCAGAAAAATAAAAAAAAATTATCTACTTTGTTTTACTAAGAATTATCTATTTCAATATTTTATTATATAAACGTGACAAATTGACTAATCTAATATAATAAATAGTTGGCTGCAACGTTTTCATCAAAATTGATGCAGATTTTTTTTTTTAGTAAGCTGATAGTAAACTTTGTAGAGTTTTTTTTGTACCATTTATCTAGCACAATGTTTCGTTAAAGTAAGTTTTACATTTCATTTAATTATTTATACATTTCAAAGTGCTAGACAAAAACTATGCTAGTCACAAATTATACAACAACGTTTCAAAAGCATATTCATTAAAATTTACTCTGGTTGTGATTTTTAATTAAATTTATTTTAAATCCTTTGATTTAAATTTCTTCTAATCAAAGAATTATTTATTTAAATAACTTTAACAACACACAATGTTGCATACGCTCTCCGTTTTATTTTACTTTTTTTTTATACAAACAAAATCATATATTTAATTATTTTTTAGTAATAAAAATGAATTTCAATGAAAAAGTGAAGAGCAGAGATTTAATAAAGGTATAATTATGTTTAGTTTGCTAATTTTATTTCTACAAAAATTGAAACATTCTTAATGCTAAACTTTAAATAAACCTTTGTTATACAAATAATATCAATTTTAAATTGTATTTTGAAAGTAATTGCTATTGTTTCACTTATGAAATGCATTCAAAGCTTTTATATATTTCATATAGTTTCCAGGAATTTTTTAATACATCATCTGCATCAAGACAAGAATATAATATTATAAATACTAAAATAAAAATAAAATAAAAAGCATTTAAACTTGAAACAAAGTAAATTATAATTAATTTGATGTAATTAAAGCAAAAAACAATAAAATCAATCTGATCAAAAAATAATTTTCTTTTAAAATAATTTATTGAAAATTTATTTTTAAATATTTTTCATTGAGTTTTCTTTTCTTATTTAATAAAAAAAAAATAATCGTACATCTTTAAAAAGTATTTCTATAACTAAAATGCTGCGTATTTTTGATCTATCCAAACTTATTTAATTAAAAATACGTCTTAAGTTCATTTATTTATAAAAAAACAGCATAAATTATCGTAGAAAAACCGTAAAAAAACTGTATTGTATTGAGAAAAAAATAAAATTTTGAAGAAAAGCTATTAAATTTTTTCACGTTTTAGTAAATAGAAAATTGTGTGTAGGTTGCGATAAGACTCTTATCGATTTATGTTGGTTAAAATAAAAATAAGAAAATAAACATAAATTATTTGAATATTGAAAAGAAAAAAAAATATATATTCATTGCCTGCCACAGACAAAATTAAATATCAGAATAAATATAGATAAATACAAAAAAAAAGAAAAAAATATTTTTTAAATTAAATACTAAAAGCACATTCAATTGTAATAAATATATTTAAAAGTGTCATGGTATTATCTCTTGTCTGCAATAAATAAAATTTTCTATGCAATATTTATTGAATATATATGTATATCTGCCTTAAAGGTTCAACAATAATGTTCTTATAAGTTTTATAGACGACTTAAATCTGAAGAATAATATTTTTGATTTTCATTTTAATAAATAAGGGATGTTTTTCGATAATCTATAAGCAAACAAAAGTTAAAATAAAAAAAAAACAACATAATAATAATAATAATAATATCTATAAAAGGTTGTTTTTCTATATTTTGTTGTGATCATGTCTGGTTTTGGCGATCTTTTATTTATTTTTTTTCTTTTCTGCAAATAAAATATATATATATATTCGGCGACATGAATATTCACAGATTTTTTATATTATTATTATTATGATTTTGTTAAATAAACTCCTGAAACTGTTTTAATGATGTTTTTCTATAGTGTATAGTGTTTGATATTTACTTTTAGATACCTCAGATTATATAATACATATAATAAAAAATCACCCTTATTTTTGTTTAAAAGTACAATCAATAAGCTTATAATATTTATTTGCTGTTTTTCTTTTCTACTTACTCTATTTAGTATTTACCAATTGACTTTTTTATTCTGTTTTTAAAGTTTGTTTTTACCAAAATTTGTATAAAAGAAAATATTATTTAAAAGTATTAACTAGGTTCTTATAACGTAAATATTCTCTTTTGTAGCATTTTGTTTGTCTTTTTAATAATAAATACTATTTATAAACAACATATTAATCTATTGGTCTTTAATTTTATAAAAAATATTATTAAATTTTTTGTATTACATAATGCATTACAATAATATTGACATAACTTTAATATTTTATATGTGGAATATTCGATTTTTATTTTATTTTTAATCATATTAAAAAACTTTTTTTTTGAATTTTATTATTATGATAATATGTGCTTTAATTATTTATACAAATTTTTTATAAAAAATTAAAATAATTTTTACTATAAAGTAATTAAAATATTATATAATTATAGCCTCTGCATTATTATTATATGATTTTTGATTATTTAAACAATAAAATATTAATTATTTCATTGAATTTTATTTTTCTTCGCAAAAGAATTAATTAATTTATTTTATTTTAAAATTAAACAAAGATTTAATGAAATTTTTACGCGCTTAATTATTCGTATAACTATTAATTGTGACAAATTTATTTTGATTATAATAAATATGAATATTTTTACCTGCGTAAATGGTAATAAGAAAAACATAATTTTTATTATCATTACTACAAATTCTTTTTATTATTATTATTATTATTTTTATGAAACCTGAAGTTAATAGTTCATTCAAATTCTTATGCTAAATCATAATATTAGCATAATTTATTCAAGGGCGGAAAACAATTCTTATTTATTTTTATTTTTTACTCGTTAATTTAAGATGCAAATTAAATATATAAGTGGCATGTCGTTTCATGTGTCTTAATTTAATGCTGTTTTTTTTTGCTTCTGTTTTATTATTTTTTGGTTTCCGAATGAATTTCACTAACGATTTATAGTTAAATTAATATTTACATATAAAGTGGATAGACACTATAAAAATCAAGCCTTGAAATTTAAATGATTTGGATTCGAATAGTTTTTTCTATGAGCTTTCCATGCGAAAACGTAATTATGTTGTTTGTCTTTGTTGTATTTCTTAAAACACATCAGTAGATCTTAAGATACAAATAAGACAGAAAATCTTTACAAAGTGTCTTAAAAATCAATTAATTAAATCTTGTAAAAGTTATTTTGTTTTTCTACTGACTTTTCTTTCAACACAAAAATAATAATTTAGTTAATCAATAACAGATAGTCAATATTAACATTAAAATAAATATGGAATTGGGGAAAAAAATCAAAACAGAAACCAAAAACAAGGATCAAATTTTTTGTTTGTGATTTAGATAAAATTAAGGAAATTAAAATTGATATATAAATTAGTGAAGTAATATTAATAGTTATAAATGATAAAAATGAAATTTAGTGATAAACTTTATTACTTCCTGTTAGTTCGTATGTATTTTGGTTTATTTATCAATTAATTATATGTTTGACCATTGTTACATAATTATTATTTTATTAAAACTATATATAGATTCTTTGCCTTGTTTAAATTATTTAAATATATATCTCTTGAAAAATCATCCAATTATTATTTCAATTCGTAACCAAAAATTTAATATTCTTAAAATTTTTTTTAGAGAATGTCTTTTAATTTGACAAATTTTAAGTTAATTTATTCATATAAAACCAGGTATTTGAATAAATATTTAAGCAACAGTAATAATTAATAAGAATAAGAGGATAGCTATTTTTTCTTACAAGCCCCAAAAAAATTTTTTAACAAATAAATTTTAATTTCTTTGAAGGCAAGAAATTTTTTTTTTTTTTAAATTAAATAATTAAAGAGAACTAATAATAATCATTAAACACCTTAAGAAAAAGTAAGTAAAAATCTTCTTCGTGTTTTTTCTTCTTTAAAATAATTGCTCTTAACGTCGAACATTTATTTATTTAATTAAAATAAATATCTAAGCAATTGGTTAAATATTATTCCATTAGATATGTGTGAAGAAATATTATTATTTTTATTATATGTGATAAAAAAGAAAAACATATCTGACGTAATTAGGAAAAAAATAAATGTTCTAAAATATTCATAACAATCGTTCTGACATGCACTAGATCAAGATCTAGACTAAATAATGACGACAAAAATATTTTCTAATACCTGGGTGAGAAATTTCTCTGTGCGCACATTAAACTATAAAATTTCCACTCTTCAATTTTGTTCAACTAAAATATCACCTACAAACATACACACACATAGATATCAAAAAAAATATCTTATGCGCAACTAATAATACCAAAGAAGTAATATTTGCACAAAAAATTTAAATCGCCAATGTAAGGCAAAAAAGAAAACAACTTTACACTGTTAAAATCCTTCACCTCAGTATAGTATTAACAAAATAAACAATATGGCATTAGAGAACAAAAAGAAAAAGTTTATTAAGTTTTGCGGTACTGAGCATTCTATAGAAAACTTTATAGCATATAGAAATTACTCAATGTAAATTTCAGTCTCCCATAAAATTGTTACTTTTTATAATTTTGGACATTTAAATGTTTTTAAAAAGGGATCTTGCCATTCTTTACACAGAAATCTTATACATGACCTATTTATTATTATAATTTTTTTTTTCACTTAAAAATATAACTCAATGTCATTTAATATTTTAGTGCAGGCAAATGGAAAGAAAATAAACAAATATGTATTTATTAAAGTTTTGAAATAAAAAGATCTGCAAACAAAGGAGAAAACAGCAAAGAAAGAAAAGTTTTTATTTTAATTTAATCTTTTTTTCTTTAAATAATAATGCAGTGGAGACGCCAAGTATTTTTATTTTTAATGCTGAATAAGCTTGACAGATATTATAAAATACTTAGAAATTATGTCAAAATACTTAACATAATTAAGTTTTTCTTATTTAATTTATTTAGTTTTTTTTGGTTTTATTTGATTTGAATAGTAAATTGATGTTTGTGATTTTATGTTTTGCTATGTTATAAAATTTACGTTATTTAAGCTTAATTATTGCTTAAGATTTTTGTTCCTAAATCTGAGTGAAATAGTTTTGTTTTTTCTTTTTGTCAAAAGAAAGTGTTCTTGCATCTTGAATCTTTGTCAAAGGGATAAATAAGATTTTTGTCTTCAAACAAACATAGTATATGGTAATTTTTTTAAACTTGAATACCAATAACGTGTCTATAATGTGCGTCATAGAAAAAAAATTTATTTGTTAGAAATTGGATAGTATTATTATTATTATTATTTTTTTTTTTGTAGAAATTTAATAGTATTTGATGATATAAAATGGGTAAAAATTTTTTATTTACATATTATGTTCTGGTATTCTGTTGAGTGAGAAGAAGTGTCATCATGATCATCATCATCATCACCATTAAATATAATACGTCATTGAAAGCATGCGCATTTGTAGTAAATCGATTCTTGAATCATAAATGAAAAGTTTGTGCTGTCACATGCTGTTATCATTCCCATTTAATAGAAGAATAATGTTTGTGTTTTCGGTGTATCACTTGTTTTCGAAGTAGACGACGATGACTTCTTTTCTTCTTTTTTTTTTTTGTTTTTGAATAACATGTTTTTTCTTATCTACATTTGTGAAAACTAAAAATTTTTTTTTTTTGGTATGTTATTATCAAAACAATGTTTTATTTTAAAAAATGCATGCAAATATAATGTAAAGAAAATGCTTGCATTCGAAAAACAGTGCTATTAAGTTTAATAATTTAATTTAATCTTATAACATAATTTGTACTATTAACCATAAGTAATTAAATTTAATTTTTACTATAATTGTTTTTATGTTCATAATGGTAAAACTAGAAATATGTTTTTTTTTTGTAGATTGAATCAAAGAAGAAAAAACAATAAAAATATTTATTTAGCTCATTACACGTTTTATTAAACGCACATAATACTATTTCCAGGGAGTATTTAAATTATATACACATATATATATACTATACATTAAATCCTTTATTTAGCATTTATTTATATATTTTATTTCTTTTATGCTTTTAATTTTATTACATAGAAATAACATTTTATTACATTAATAGTATGGTCCGAGAGAGAATCTTTATTATGTATATGTGATTATACTTTTATAAGAACTTATATTTTTTTTGAAGGGGTTATAGAAATAAACAAAGAAAAATATAATAAAGCATAATAAATGAAACAATAACACAATCAAAAATTAACTTTGTCATAAATAACGAAAACAATGTTTTTCAACAGAACAAAAAAAAAATAATACCAAGTAATAATTTTGCTTATAACGGTTGAAAAAACAACAGTGAAAATAATTCTTAAGAATAAAAAAGGATGGAAAATTTGTCTTCTAAATACTAAATAATAATAATAATAACATAAAACTTATCGCAGGTAATTTTCATTTAAAATATTTAAAATTAATTTTAATGCTTGTTCACTTACCATTAAATGGTTATTGTAATCAGACATTTGTTTTTAACATATATTATTACCACCTTGAGAATCATAAAACGACATGTACATATTTTGTAAACACATTAACTGTAGCATTTCATGATTGGCTAAATCGAATACAAACAATTTAAATTTAAAAAAAAAAAATGATTGATATTAAATTTAAATGACCCTTCAACTTAACAACATTTATTATGCTATAAATATTAAATTATTATCAAAATAAGTACATAAGTATAAGCATTGAATTTTCGTTATTAAAAATATCTCATATGTAAATAAAGCTAATATACGTAGGGAAAAGTAATTAAAAATTAACAGTATTTTGCCTCGTATAAGTATTTTCACCTTCATCTAATTGAATTGTACATAATACTTTTGGTTTGCCTCTTATGTTTATATAAATAGATTTATTTTTTTTAATTTTTATTTTCTACCACCGTTGCTACTTCAGTTGATGTTGTACTTGTTTTTGTATTGTTGTTAAAGTTGATGTTCTGCTTTTATTCTTTTAAATATAAAAACGAAACCACAGAATCCTGTTAAATTGAGTAAATTATGGTAAAGTTTATTAAATTTTTTATCGTTTATGATTAATATAAACGTTTGTTATTGTTGATGAGTAAAAGTAATGTAAAATAAAAAATAAAAGCATATACACAAGGAAATAAAATGCTAATAAATAATTAAGTATGACTTTAGATTTTTATTGTATAATATTAATAAAATAAAAATTCTATATAATTACTTAATGGTAAAATGAATTTAAATTAATTACATACTTGTTGAAATTAATTAATGAAAAGAAAATTAATTCTTTTTTATTGATTTAACGCAGCCACGTATTTTCATTAAAACTAAACAAGCATAACTTTATACTGGTTATTTATTATATTTAACAATATGAATAATTTATAATATTATAATTATAGTATATTTAGATATTATCATCTGATTAATTCATGAATATTTAATTGAATGTGTTTTTGTTTTATTATTTTTGTATTATTTTGTCTTAAATTTTATAGAATAAATCATATTGATTTAATTAAATAAATTTCAATAAATAATTATTATGAAAATATATTATCTGCATAAATAATCTTATTTAATTCGTTACAATATGACTTATTGTATTTTGTATAAATAAGTTATTAATTATATTCAAGAATAATCAATGTTTGACAGATTTTAAACGATAAAACGTTGAACAGTAAATATAGATTTGATAATTATGTGACATATGATTGTTTTCAATGAATATGATCAAATATTCATAGTTTATATAAAATATAAACACTTTTATATATGACTTAAACTATTTAATTAGAGACATTCTTTGACTTATTTCAATTTTTTTGAAGCTGATATGACATTATTAACATTATTTTCTGTTAATGAAATTTGAGTAGAATTTTAAGTTTAAAAAGAATTCCGTAGTCAAATGTCAAGTTCTTAGTTCGAAAATGCGTCCTCTAAATACGCCTATCTCTATATGTTTCCTATTAGCAACGACAAATTTATGGCCTTTTTACGATCCTATTCAAATTATCATTCCATCACTGTGAAACGAATAAACAGGTACTTAAACAAAAATTTAGTAAGAGCCTAAACAAATAGTGTACAAAAAGTAAAAAAGGCTTATATCATCTTTTTTTAAATTTTTATCTCAAAGAAGCACTTTGGAACACGATCTATCAAGTAAGACTTAACTAAAAACAGAAAAACTTTTAAATTTCTTAAGCTCGCACATTTGTTTCTTGTAAAAAAATGCCTTTTTAAAAAAAGATTTATGTTCTAACTTTGAAAAAAATTCATCGTTTAAATTATTTGTTTAATAACATCTGGATAGTTGGATAAAAGTTTTCGGCTGACCGGATGCTAAAATTATTAATAATAGTCAGAAAATCGAAATTATTTGGTATATTTGGTAACAATAAGACTACGCTAGTAACAATTAATATCGAAAAAAAGAACTTGCTACTCTATTGACAATACTGCTGTTTTCAAATATCTACAATAAATTTGCACCTGTAAATAAAAATTCGCTAATTTCAATACATTGAAACTATTTTATATATACAAAAATAAAAAAAAAAGAATTAATAAAAAGGCTAAATGCGAAAAATGGTGAAATATTTGTATTGGTCTTATTATTATATTAATTATTATTGGTACTGTGCAAAGTTAAACAGGTGGCATAACAAAAGTTATAGCATAACACCTGATACAAATAAATATTTTGATTTTTGTTTTTTTTTGTCTTTTTGCATCCTATTTATTATCATCGCAATGAAAATTTCATTACATTTTCTATACTTTTTTTATTTAATTTAAGAGAAAAGTTTTTCACAGTGCTTATGCGGTGATGTCATTCTCACCTTTAATTTATTAATATTCTGTTCGTTTTATTTTTGCTTTTGCTTAGTAATGTCAACATTTTTCTTTTAAGTAGAAAAAAACTACAAAAAAAAAAAAGTTTTCTGAATCGCAGAAATTTTGATGAGTTTACAAAAAATTATAATAAAAGTTAATATTTAATAGTTTAAGTTTATTATTATTTTTCTGGTAAATATTAAATATTAAAATGTTTATTATTTTAGACATTATGATGAAAACTTTGATGATAATAAATGCTTTAATATATTTGTTTTTATTTTAATAAATAAATATTTTTTTCTAGTTTACTAAATAGTAAAGTTTACTTTACAGCAAGTATTAAAAGTTAAGTTTTGTGTAGGAAAAAAATTCTTACTAGAAACAATTATTTATTTAAAAAATAATTATTTCTCATTATGATGATAGAATATTAACTTTTTCGTACAATTTTTACATTAATTGATATTTATTCAAAGAAAATCCCATCAAAAATATTATTTCTTGTTATAAGAAAAGAAAAAAATAACAACAAAGTAATAAAAAATAAAAAAAAAGAAACAATTTTTCATTCATCATTATAATAAGGTTACCATTATTGTGGGTGTTAAACATAACAGCAGCCTTTTTTGTGTTTAAAGATCAATTTTATTAAAATGTATTTTATAGAAATACTTTTATAAAATACATTTTCTTTTCTTGGATAAAATACTTTTGTGTGTAATGTAATTGACATTTAAGTAGGGTTAGCTATACTATAAGAATGAGAAAATAATGATATAGCCATCAAGAAAAAAATTTCTATAGAATTATCGATCAGTTTTCATTATTTTTCGATTTTTTTCTTTTTTAAACACAAAGTACTATTTCAAAGGGATATATTTCTGAAAAGAAATTAGATGACCTAAAGTGAAATTTCTCAATAAAATGAGTTGATACAAGTAGCTTAAGATCCCATAAAGCATTATAATAAAAAAATTCTTTTCATTATTATTTTCTTTACTATTTCATCGTTTTTAACGTATCTGCAGATGTGCTTTTATGTAAAAGAAAAATGTATTTCTAATAAAAAAATATGTATATATAAGTAAATCTATAAATTAACAAAATTACAGAAAAGAAGATGTTACATGCAAAAGTTTAACCAAAGAATTTTAACAATTTTTAATTAAAATATGACCAGAATGCAATTTAATTTTAATTTATTTTTTTCTTTTGCAATAAGCTTAATATTTTTTTTTTTACCATTTAACTAATAATTTTAATTAAATTGCAAATTCTAGTTTAAAATCATTCTCAAAAAAGATAAAAAAACGGGAGAAATTTCATTAATTTTTCAGAAATCATTGATAAGAGAATTATAATTAATTTCCATTTATAGGTTTTTTGTTTCTTACTAGAAACCAAGGCACATGTTCAAAAAATCTAATTTTGATTAAATAATAAGATTCCATGTAATAATAATATATATTTTATATGATCAATAAATTACTTACACATGATGGTATTATAAGTTTATTAAATATGTACATATTGCTGGTGAGCATAAATATACTTTAATTAAATATTCATAATGAAATGTTGAGTATTTTCATTAACACTGGATAGTATTCATTTACCACAAAAATAATATTATTTGTTTATTTTATGGTAAATCTGCAATTTCTATTACTTACTAATAATAATTATAATTTGTTAATAATTTGGTTAACCAAAGAAATTAATTGAAAGTGCAGGTAAATATAGTAAAAAGAATAAAGTTAATAAACTTTTAACCAAATTAATCTCAAAATTATTATTAAAATTAACTTTGCTTAATAAAAACATACCGCAAACTGCATACAAATAAGCATTTGTAAGGATATTATATAAACGAAAATTAAAACTAAAGTAAATTTCATTCATGTTTAGTATAAAATGTGTCATTAGCAGTATCTTATTGTTAAGAAGCGGATAACTAAACAAATTAGTTTTGATCTGTTTAGTTATAAGGTTTATTATAGTTTTATTTGTATAAATGAGTAATACTAAAAATCTCGAAAAGCTACATTGCAAGCTGCAAAATATTTATAATCAATCATAAGTAATAAATAAAAAATTAAATGACCTTACAAAGAAAATCATTAAACATTTCTTTAATTATTCTGCAAATTATTATACTATCAGATAATTCAGACGTATTGATTTTTATACTTTAGCATAGTGCAGAGATATTTCTCATCGGGTTTTAAAGAACACTCTAGAACACTTCATTAAGACGCATAGTCCTCCACAACAAACTTCTAATTATACATAGCTTGTAACATAATTTCAAATATTTTTAAAATGGGAGCCTTTATTTTAATCTCAAATTACACCAGCGGACCACCATCTATATAACGAAAATTCTTTAATTACTAAATTATTTCATTTCTAAAACACAAGTCCTATCTATCTAATAATTTTTTTTAAATATTTTCTTTGTAATTTCCAATTATCAATTCACTATTCTCAATTATAAAATATTAAACTCAGCATCTTTCTATGTCCTGAATAGTATAGGTAGTAATAAATTTTAAAAAATATTCATAATCCTAATGATAAAATAATAATTAATTAAATAATTTTTCACTGTTTATTTATTTTTATAATCAAAACATGCTCACCTATATGCAAAGTTGAAACCGCATAATTTTTCAATTACTTTTATTATTAATGCTATCACATTTACCTAAGCTTGCATGTGTTTATATTTATTACCATATGAATAATGAATAATGCAAAAACCTAAATTGCTAGTATAAATTACAAACGATTAATTTATATGTGACACAAGTGTATTGTAAAATCTTAGCACGCATTATATTTTATGTTATGTATATAAATTAATAATTTGTTTAAATTAAGCATATTAACCCATATTTCATATAAATGAAATATTAATAATATTTTGTGAATAAAATTTTTCATCTATATTTGATTTACACTTCAAGAATGATAATTAGGAAAATAACGGTGTAAATATTTTTTTATTGTAATGTGTATATGTAGTTTGAGTCTTTATTAAACGAAAAAAAAAATAAAATAAAATAAAAATAAAACTATGTGCCATGGACACAGTTATATTTAATATTATTTTTATTGTGGCCAACAGCAATATGTTACAGAATTGCCTTGAAATGACCTTATCTTTTCATTTAGTGATGTCATTGTTTTGACTTTATGATATGCATATACATATATATACATATATGTACATTATATATAATATATAATCACATTACCATACAACCCTTGACGAAAAATATAAGGAAAACAAAAAAAAAAAAAAAACTGAAAAGTGTTAATAGAAATTTTATTATTCATCTAAACTAAACTAAATTAATAAAACTATATATACTGTATTATATCCCAGCTATAGGCACTTTGTTTTCATATTAAACCCAGATTTCTTTTCTTCTGTGCTTTTCAATTTCTGTTTTGAGTTATTTATGCAGATTTTTCTTGATCGTTTTATTTGCTTCTGTGTGTTTTTTGTATACTTTTTTTTGTTTATTTTTTTAATAAAACCAACTTTACTGGTTAGTAAAAACATGTTATATTTTGTGGACTTGTGGTTGTTGGTTGGTAAATTTATATAAATATTTTTTCTTTTTTCATTTTAATCCTTATATAATATTTACATAAAATGACAGAAATAATTTTATATAAACATTTTTATTATAAATTTAGTTATTCAATAAGCCACTTAAATTATTTGAAAATATTCTAAGCCCTTTGTAGATTATACATTTATTAGCTTTTAGTTATTAATTATTATTTTTTGAATTTTTATAATAATTATTAATAAATGAAATAAAATATTTTATATTCGTAATATTATTTTTTTTTTATGAGAAAAGTATACGATACATAAATTAATAAAAATATTCGGTTTAAAATAAGTTTTGTATGTTGAAGAGATTTTTAAGATTACTTTTGAAGTGAAAAGTTTAAAAAATTAATTTTTTATTATTGCATAATATTTAAATGATATGCACGGCAAACATGTTTATATTTTATAAAAGAAAAGTTGAATTTTTATGTAAAAAATGTTTAAACTTGAATTTATTTTTTAA
This sequence comes from Ptychoptera contaminata, assembly GCA_963942525.1. Classification (NCBI taxonomy): domain Eukaryota; kingdom Metazoa; phylum Arthropoda; class Insecta; order Diptera; family Ptychopteridae; genus Ptychoptera; species Ptychoptera contaminata. Next base: position 25,885,685 of record OZ012638.1, read on the forward strand.
CGATTCATAATATAATAAAAAAACATGAATTTGTTATAAATATATATGTGAGCAATGTAAATGTTCTGTATTATGTTGAAGAAAAAAAAGGTAATTCGGTTGTATTAAAATTTTATTATTCTCCGGAGATGGATTAAGTTTGTTTTAATTGTAGACAGCAATTTGCATTATTAATTATTGTAATTCGTCTGTGTGTATTTTTTTTACAAAAATTTAGTTTATTCGTTTCGTTTAAGATTTAACAAAATTTTTGTGAATTATCCGACAAATTTATGAAATAATTGAATAAAAAAAAGAAATCGAAAAAAAAATCAATCTGAAATTAGCTAACGCTGCATTTCACCTTGATCAAAATCATTGGCACATCATTTAGATTTATTATGGTTATGCTAATGATTTTCTATTTATGATGCCCAAAAGAAATTAACAATTCTATTGCCAAACGTGTTATGTGTACGAAAACGATGTGAAAACACCTTGCATATAATAAAGTACTTACAATTTATGTGATGTATGATACGGTAGAGTGTTTTTTTTAAATAAACATAAATTAATTAAATAATACAATTATGATTTTATAAACATACTCAAGTTTGTTAAAATTACTAAAAAACTTATTAAATTAATTTAACGTGGCTGCAAACAGCTTATTGTGTCAAATAGTCACTTCTTATTAATTTAATTAACATAAACTACAAACATTTTATATTAACGGTAAATATGTTATTAATAAAATAATAAGTGAATATTAAAATAAATAAATTCACATGCAAGAGCAGAATTTTAACACTATAGAACTATGATAGAATTAATTACTTTATTATAAGCTGATGAGAATCTAAAATTTAATAATTTGTAACTTTGAAGAATTAGTAAAAGTTTTTGGAAACTGTTTACTATGTTTGGGATTTTTATTATTATTTTATTTTTACTATAATTTAATTAAATATGCTACATTTGGTAACTTCTTGAATGATAGAATTTATTAAGGAAAAAAAATAGTAACTTAAGATAGCAAAATACTTGGATAACAACCAACAAGTTATAAATGTCTAAATTTCTTAAATAGTTAATAAATAATTTACTTTTTCTTGAAAATAGATAAAAAAAATTTTGTATTCAAAAGAAAAGTAAGAGAAAAAAAAACACATTATAAGGTTTAACTCTTTGCGAAGATTTACAGATGCAACATTTGTATATGGCTGAAGTGGTACAATTTATTCCAATTTTATTTATGTTCAGATAAAATAGTGGAAATAAATCTTTATTCGTATTATTTTATTCGATTTAGTTGTTTCAAAACACGTTGTTCAGATTTATTTTACTTAGAACATCAATTTTCTTTTATGTTTATTTACAATAATTCAGCAAAATTTAATGCATGCTCGAACAAATTTAATGGTTTTTACTTGAAATATAGTAGACATTTTAACAAGAATATTTTTGTGAACATAGACACATTTTAATGTGGCACAGGTGGTTTTAAGTTATATAAAAAAATAAATATGATAGAAAAAAAAGAAAGTAAGAAAAGAAAACAACCTTTCACTGTGTACTTACTTTATGCGTATTCCCTTAGCATAAGTAAAGAAGAAATAAAAAAAAAAATAAAACACTTTTAAGGTCGAATAACCTCCATAAAGTCTACAAAAGTATAAATGTGTTGAATAATTTTTATATAACATTTAATATATTTTATATTATCTTGCAGAAAATATCACATCATTGATTTTTCAAGAAAAATAAATATATATTGATATAAAAATGGTGTTAATCTATAATTTAATATTGAAATTAATATAAAAAAAATAAAATTTATATTTATTTTGCGGAAAAGACGCTGTTTGAATTTTTAACCGAAACTTTTTTTCTTGTTATATATATTTTTTTTTTTGCACTCTTGGAAGCAGATAAAGTTATCGCAAACAGTTAAAAACTTTTAGTCCTTATTTTAATATTTAATTTTCTTTATAAATAATTTTAATAAAAAAAAGAAGATGAATAATAAAAAAATTATAATATTTTTAATGGAATATTGGATATTTAATTAATGGAAATAAAATAAATAAATACATTAAAGAATTGTTTAAAGGTGTCCGTTAATAAAAATGCTTTAGAAATATGACGACACTAATCAAAAAAGTACATTTTATATTAAAATAAGAATTATTTGTGCATTTTAATGGATTTTTTTTTTATTAATGAAAGATATACAAAATTTATAAATTAAAATCTTTAATGTTGCAGACGCTTTACTCCCATTAAATATTTAACCATTAAATCAATGCTATTTTACTTTAATTTTTATGCATAATTTTTTTTTTTTGCAAATACTAATTTACAGTATTTTATAGAGGAAAGAAGAAAATTTGTTTAAAAATTATAAATACAATAAAATGCAGAAATATACTATTCAAACTGTGAGAAAGAAAAACACATTTATCAAGAATACCTTGGAGCTTTTACTGAAATAATCCTTACAATTTAAAATAAATTGGAAGTTTTTCTTCGATTGCTTGTTTTTTTTTTACCTTTTTTATTATAATAAAAATATTATTCTTAAGTAAAGAGTATCATCATTTTTTTTATTGCATGTATTATATTTTAGATTGGCAAAAAAAAAAGAAAAGGATTTTACTTTTTAAAATATTTATTTCATTTCAACTTAAATATCGGTTGAAATTCATTATTGTTTATTATTGTACGTGCTGTATCACACTCTAATTTTATTATTATTATTATTATTTTGGTACTTTAAATAATACTTTTAATGTTCCAGCTAAATACATTTATCTAAGCTTAAATAGATCTAGGCTTCTCCACCACTTAAGGCAACGTTTTTATTCATATATATATATATATATATATATATATATAGTTGAGTGGAAATTATTGTAATCTTTCGAGGGAAAAAAGTAAATAATCAACATTAAATTCACATTTGAGTATATTTTTACTTAAATTTTTTTTTACTAAAATAATATGTAAATATTTTTTCTTTTCTATAAAAGCTCCTATAAAAGCTTCTACAAAATTCTACAACCTACTTTGAAATATTTTTTCTATTAAACAAAAATATATCCTTAAACTAGTAATCCATTAATAAATTAAAATTTTTATAATTAAATTAATTGAGTCAAATTTTTTTTTTTCTATATGATTAAAATTTATTTTTGTACACATAATTAATTAAAATACATGCTTATATGCATACAGTATGCTCCTTTATTAAGATTAATAAAAGCAAAAAAACAAAACAAAAACTCTATTTTCATTTTAATTAAAAACAAAAGCAATTTGTTAAGAAAGCATTTAACATTTTGTATCTTGTTAAATTCTTAAATTTGTTGCCACTTTGAAAAACTTGTATAACAGATCAGAAGAAAGTTTAATAGAATTTTCTTTTTTTTTTAAGATGAAACATTTTATATAACATCGTATTAAGCTTAAAGAAATGTATTAAAATGAAAATTGTTTATTTTAACAAGTTTTAAAAAAAAATAATAAAAATTATTTTTAGTTACATTTAATGTATTTTTCTTTTATAATAGAGTGTTTTGATAACAAAAATAAAATAAAATTATTATCATTTATAATAATAATAATAATAATAATAATAATATTTTATTAAGTAATTATTATTAAAAGCATGAATATGATACTTTAATTTATAACCTTATTAAATTATCTGAACTGTAGTTAGCTTAAGAATATAATTTAATTTTAATATTTAACCCTTTAGAAGTGTAATCAAATGAAATTTAATTAGACATATTTATTGCTTGTATCGAATTTTAGTATATCTAATAATAAAATGTCAAATTCTGTTTAAATATAATGCAAAATTATGCGCATAATAGTTTATATTTTATGACCTTACTCTATAAAACAAACGTTTATTACTAAAATATAATGACAAAACTAATTAAATAAATCTTAAAATAATCAAATTAACGTAAAAAATTAGAATTAATTTTCTGTTTTTGAAAACTATTATATAATTAAAAGAAGAACAAGATTAATTATGTTAAAAAATCCTTTGCGGCTTGTATACATATACAGAAATAAAAAAAATTAACTTTATAATTAAATGTAAATGTTTAAAAGGAAGGACATATGGTAAATTGGTGTAACCAAGTCAAATAGACCATAATCTTTTATGTTTACATTTGTATTTTGTTACCATAATTATATGGATTGTATTTATTATGTCATCAACTTGTTACAATGTTTGCTTGAAAAAATTACATGTTATTGTAGAGAGTCAAAAAAAAAACTAATTTTTAAACATTTTATCCGTTCATGTTACGCGACACGTAACAATTTAACGCAATTTTATTATAAATCTTTATTGATATATATATATTACACAATTTATAATTTGATTTAATTTAGTTATAATTTAATAAATTAATTTATCTAATTTTAATTTTATTAGGTTAATATTATGTTTGTATTTAAAAAAAATTTATTTACTTGTTAATATTTTAAAGAAAACAAATTTATCTTATTAAATTTTGTTCTCAATAAGAGTTTTTCTATTTCAGATCTGTTTTTGCAACCATTCAATTATGAAGGTTTTGATGGAGGATCATTAATTGGAGTTTTTCTAATGTTAAAACCAATCGGTATGTGTTGGTGTTATTTGTCCTGTTTTCTACTGCGGTAATTTTCTTCATTTATTTTTAAATTTTAGGATTATAGCTATAATTAGCAATAATGTAAGTTTGATGTAAGTAATTGTATAATGGTTATATTATGTAAGAAATTGTTATTTTTATGTATTTGGAACAGTAATTCTTATTTCTTTTGTAGTTCTATTTGATTTTTAATATTTTCCTAAGGATTATATGTTCAAATTTGATTAGATAATTTTATTGCATTAAGTTTTAAATTTAAGGATTCTGTAAGATTGATGTTTAGAATAAAAAAAAATTTATTGCAATTGTTTTTACGTTATGTTTTTGTATTGAGGAATCGTTAGATTTTATTTTCAAGTGTTTGATACCTTAATTGCACCTGCATTTGATAATTTAAGAGATTTCATTGAACTATTGGAAATTAAGTTTATGATTTGTTCATTTGGAAAGGAATAATGCCATTGGTTAGTTCAAGGAAACCAATGGTTTTTCTTTTATGTTATTTTAATTTTGCAGTTATTAGGTTAAATTTGTATATGTCTTAATAATTCAATCTTGCAAATATTGTTTTCCGATAAAATGTTGTAAATAAGATGCATTAATTTACATAAATATTGATTATTTTTTTGTAATTATACATTTTCCTTTTTCTATAACAGTTAGAGTGCAATAGTGTTTTCTATTTAAATCTATTGCTAAATATTTTATACTGGGTTTGATAGAAGCAAAAAAAAATTCATGAAGTGTGCAATATGGAATTATGTGTAAAAGTTGGTAATTTTCTCTAGACGGTAGAGGAATTTTAAATTAAAAAATAACTTTGTTTTTTAATACAGCTGTGCTCATTTGGCCTAATCTGAATATTTGTAAAGCATCATATTCATTGTTTGTTATAGGTAAAGTTACTGAGGTAGGCATTTCTTTATGTATCTGTGTTAAAATGTTTTGAATTTGATCTACGGTAAGAATGTTTGGATTTGGGTTTCCGTGTTTTACTTCCATTAATTGATTTAATAGTTCAGTTTGAATACTTTCATATTTTATAATAAAAAAATAATGAAAGAAATTACAGTTTCAAAAGCTGTGGAGAGTACATTATCTTCATCGGTTGTTGTAAGCTCGATAAGTTTTTGTAATTTTTCTTCTAAAAATTGCTTAGTTATTTCTTGTACAGTTTTATTGTAGATATTTAAAGTTGATTCTACTATGAGTGTTTGGTTCCTCAACAATTTGTATACATGTTTTTCATTATTTGATATAGCTTCTATTTCAGAATGTATGTTTGTTGCGTCGTCCTCATTCAAAGTTCCAAATACTCAATGTTTTACTCAATGTTCCTATCGAGTTTAATGATCTTCTTTTATGGTGGTATGATTAATAATTTATTTGTATTTTTGTATTGTAGTATCTCAGCATCTCACATTCGTCAAAATATGATTGCATATCATAAAACACAATTATTCGTCATTCGCTGACATATGACTTAACTTTTTCTATTTACTTAAAATATATACCAGGGTTTTTCTTTAATTGAACTGTTTCTCGATCTGATGAATTGGTGGTATAGACAGAAGTGATATTTATTGCCATTAACAAAAAATCTTTTAAAGAAAATTTCATTTAGTATGTATAGTTAATTTCTTTTTTTTATATAAACAAATAAATTTTTAAATAAATTTAGTTTTTTATTATTCTTAAACTACTACTATTACTAAGTACTATTATTAAGTACTTAATTTTTTACTTACAATAATTTTATGCCTAGCTAATGTAGGGCTATTAATTTTATTTTACCTAGCTAATGCAGAATTTTCAATTTTATTTCTAGGAGTTATTATATTGTTTAATATTATTATTATAGGGTGTGTTAGATATAATATGACGCACTTTCCGTATTAGCTATTCGTATTAGATACTAAATTAATATATTTATTATTATAATTTCTTCTATTGCTGTTAGTATTATTATTGTTGTTATATTGTGCGTTATTTACGCATCGATTGCCCGAAGAAAATATAGAATATTTTCAATACCATTAAGAAGAGTTTTAGTCGGAAAAATAAGTTTTGCTTAGTGATATTTATTTCTTATATTTTCAATAAATTATTTTTAGGTAATTTTGCTGATAAATTCTGGACGGTAAAATTTTTTTCTTGTAGACATATTAACTGATGATAGCTGGTAAAACGATGCTTTGGTCCTTCGTTTAAAGGTTTCTTCTTTTTTTGACATTTTTTTACATTATTTTAATTTTATAAAATTTTATTCTGTTTGATCAATTAGTACTGTCTCTCAGTCTCATCGAAACACAAAGCAAATTGGATTCTTCTTTTCTTACGAAAAGTATTTGGTCAAACGAATTTTTTTTAACACAGTTAATTTATTTAAGGAAATTGATAGTTGACTTACCATCAATTAATCCCTCTGCTGCCTAAAAATTTATTATGCGACACGAAACAGTTAATGAAAACCTACACAATTTTATTATAAATCATTATTGATGTATTTATTATGTATTTATTTTACAGAATTTATAATTTTATACTTTATATATTTGATAATTTAAATTATACTAACTTAATTCGATTAGTACTTTTTAATATAAAATTTGTTGAACTTGTTTATTTTATGTGTGTTACTTTAGTTAATGCTTTATTTATGCACTTATCGTTTTTCTGATTTGTCTATTAATTATTTAGTAATTAATCTTTCCGACTTGGGATCTTATTTTACTCTGATTGATTGGTCGTATGTATAGCATTTGATAGCTATAAATGTGCTTGGCTTATGTTTCAATTTTTAGTGCGTTGCACTAAAAAAATATGTTTTCTTTTCGTCTATTATTTACTTTTGTGCATTTGGTTGTAATTGTTTAAAAGGCTATACAATGTAAAATGATCACAGGAAATGATGAAATTAATTGAACAAAAAATATATTGCGCCTGTAGGAAAGTATTGCTTTTAGTAGAAATTCGTATTATTGCTTATATTAAGAATTTACATTCTAATATTTGTATTAGAATATCTTATAGAGTAAATGATTAACAATTATGATGCCCAATCATTTCATTCGGTTTAAATGTAAATTGCATTGTATATTACATCATTTTATTATTTTTTTTATCTAATTAGTTTATAATGTCATTTAAATTAACGGATTATATAACATATAATTAATGTAGAAGGTTGACTGGTGAAAAAAAAACTATTTTTCGATAAGAACATGGTAATACTTTATATAAAACATTCATTAAAAATTCAATAATATTAAAATCTCTATGTACTCTCACTAGTTTTATTTTAGCAAAAATAACACTTTCTAGTTAATTCAATAAACAGTAAATCTTGTTTAGATATTGAGAAACATGTTGAGAACAAATTTGCAATCATGTTTAATAAATTAACGAAATTCCCGTCCTGGTAATATAAGTTTATGAACAAAACCAAAAACAATTTAAGTAATTTTATCCATGATTTCGTTTTACTTCCAGCTGGTATTCCGCATGAAGGCAATAAAGTTGCCATCTGAGAAACGTGATTGTAATTCCAAACTGTTTTAATCGGATTCACTGACTTTAGATATAATACTAAAATAAAAACGGATTTTTGAAAAATTTGATTGAAAAATAAGTGTCTAATTTGTGGTACTGACTTTGCTGATTCATTATTTTTTCCTGTATTATAGACTTCTACAAATCAGCCGTCAAACCGGTCAAAAGACTGAAATTTTTCAATTCCTGTCCTACACCAATATTTAAAAATAAAAATAAAAGATATTGATTAGGAAGCGCGCAGCTGCGTAGATAAATTGATTGGAGATTATTCGCGTATCGATCTCATTTCAGTTGAGAAATATGCATACGAAAATCTTCTTTAAAAAATTCTAAATAATTCAAGTTCTTTTGCAGCATATTGTGATGCTGATATGGTGAATAATCTGTAAATCAATCGAAATTTCTTCATAACGGTTGCTCCAGTAGATTACCATTTTGTTTATGCATCATAAAACGGTGTGTGACTTCAAGTGATGCTTCCCCAATAACAAGGTGTACCAAGTGAATTTGAAACAATATCGCGAATTTATAAATAATTCTATTACCACACGTTGAAGACATAAAATCATCGATTACCAAACCTGACTTTGACTTTATTATCCTAAATGCATGTGTATCGTCGAAACATCTTTTTTGTTTAATCGTTACTTTATTATCTTGATTGATCTCATGAACCTAAATATTGTTTTTATACATTACTTATAATTATGCAAATTTATGACTTTACATTTAATTAAATGAATTAGGTATAGAATTGCTTCTCATAATAAAATTATATTTGCAATTACAGCTTAAACTAAAACTATGCTGAGCAATTGTTTGTTATAATTTTAATCTTTGTAAAAATCCATCAACAAATTCACACCATGGAATTTTCTACTTTGTTTTGCATAAACATTCTGAGAAAAGAAGCCGTAACATGAGGCTAATATCCATTAAAGTCAACACCCGGTTTCTGCAAATTGCGTGGGATCTGGCCATTCAGCATAAATAATAATCGTATTTTTTCTATACGTTATTTAATCTTCTTTTTACACTGTTAAACATCGACAAATTAACTCATAATGAACATCAGCAACAACATAATTAACATCAGCAACAACGATGACATAAAACAAGAGTTGTACGTTTTGCTGCCACAGTGTAGAGTTTATGCAACGGGTGCAAAATATGTTGTCTTATAATGTCTTGATACTGGTCTAGAGTGTAACTCAAAAATGATTTAAAATCACTTTCCAAATAAAAGTTGAATCATCAACATTACCAACTAAAAACGAAGTTTCATTACAATTAAGTGCTACGCTATTCTTTGGTTAATTTCCATTCATAAATCTAACAATTAAGTCAACGTTATTTTCTATTACTTACCATCTCTAATAGAAATTATCATTAATTCCTATTAAACTGATTTAATAAATAGAGCGAGTATCTTAGCACATGCTTAACTCTAAAACAAACTAAACAATCTTGTTAAACTCTGTTTTATTTGATTAAAAGCAACAATAAAAGCAATTTAATATATTAAATTTTTTTTTTACATTAACTAATCAGTTCTAATTTCCATTTAACTTTTTCCAATAATGTTTGTTTACTTAAAGAATTTCGATTGTTATGTAAAAAGTTTTCTTAAATTTAAGTGAAAACATGTTAAGCTATAATAAAATCAATTTTTTTTTGTTGTTGACCAAATATTGCAAAAATAATATAATAAGCTCTATGTTTGCAGAAGCTAAGATTGTATTGATAGTGAATTCCTTAAATAACATACATATTTAATTATAATTAAAACTTTTAAAAATAATTTTTTATTTTATTTTATTTTGAGCAATAATTCATCTTGATTGTACGCTTTCAATTATCAAAATAAAATTATAAAAACCAAATCACGTTCTAAGAATTTTTCTTTATGTTAATTCGTAAATTTTTTATTTTTTATTAAAATTTGTCAAATAAATCTTCTTCTTTTTAATTAAATTTATTATTTATCTATTTGTTTTTTATTAAGTTATTTATTTTCAACAAAAAAAAAGAAAGAAAATAAAAATACTGTTTTGTCAGATTCAACATCCGCATTAACAAGTATAAAAATAAACCCCAAAAACAAAATGAAATACTGTCAAAGCCTGCTATTTAAATCTTTTCAACTTTCCGCGTTAACTTAGTTACACCAACTTATTGTTAAATAATTTAATTTTCTTTTGTGCGTACAGAATTTATATACAAAAATGAAAGAAAATCAATCATAAATACAGCAAACATAAAGCAGTATATTATTTAATTAATTTAATAAAAAATTATACTTCCCGTATAGCCAAAAAAATAATCATAAAATAAATTTATTTTATTTAAAAAAAATAAAATAAAAAAAAAACAATCCAGAGATCAAAGGAAAATTTATAAAATTATTAAAATAAAAAATATTTTCAGCCCACACTGAAAAATGTATAAAAGGTACATATATGGATGTATGTTCTAAGCATGATAATACTGTTTTATGCTTGCGGGTAGCATCGCTTCTTTCTTTTTTAGTTTCATTTTTTTTTTGAAAGCTGTATTTAAAAGCTTCATAAAAGATTAAAAATGTTATATTAATAAGGATTTTGACTCCGTTACTACCTACAAATTTGTTTATGTTTTTGATATAAAAGTTGGGTTCTTTTTAATACAAAAAATACAAAAAAAAAGATCAGAATATATTTTGCCTGCATGGAAAACAAAGAACAAGAAGATAAAATTAATAAGAAAATAAATATTACTATCTATACTTGTTTAGTAAAATTTAATTTAATTAATTATCATATAATGGTTATTAATTTTTTTTATTTAATTTACATAAAATTATACAAAACGCATCAATTAATTTTTAAACCTTATTGTTGGAGAATTATTATGTATTAACTAACCTACCTACCTTTTACTTCGTGATCTTAGCGTATATATTAAATTAATAAAATAAATAATAGTTTAGTCTATGCTTTATCTACTTTAAATCAATAAAATACATTATTTTAATCCGTTTAAACACCGAAACTAATTTAGTAAATGTCGCATGTTTGTGATGCCTTACATCAACGTACTTATGTTAAAATAATCATTTAAATTTTCCATTTCGTTTAATTTATTTTTACAATTTTAATTTAACAACATAATATTTCAATTGAACACACACAAAAATCAATTTATATTTGTGAAGTATTTATAATTGCTTTTCAATTCGATGAAATTAAATTATTTATAATTTTTGGTTTTCATTTTAAAACAAAAATAAATCAAAAAACCTTAAATTAAACAAAAAGAATTAACTATTTTCTTTGTTTCATTTTATTTTTACAGAAACATTAATCGTTAAAAACTATTTAACATTAAAGTACTTTTCTTAAACATATTTTTATAATAAATTTAACTTTAATAGTCATAAACATATATTATTTCTAAAATAATAAAATTAAATTAAAAATACTTTAGTTAAGTATCATCAGTTTTTATACAAAAAGATTAATAGTTTTTATAACAATTTTTAATAGCTTAAAATCAAGGTTTTGCTATTTTTTTAATATAAAAGAAAACTTTATTCAACCCTTATATTTTAATAATAAAAAAATAGAATAACATTTTATTATCTATATAATAAAAATTAATATTTTCGCCAAAATTGCGCTTAATTGATAATAAAATTATTTATTTATATCAACAGATAAATATAATAATAATTTAATTATTGCATCAGTGCACAGCTATTTATATAATTAATTTAATATCACGATGCTACTTAATGCTGTTTAATTAGCCAATTAGAAATTGGCCCAATTGGTATTGTTATAATATAATATAACTGATAGCAGTTGCAAATATGATAACCATATTTTTGGGGATATAGGGTGAAACTATTATAAATAAATGATTGCGAATTTATGATAAATAATTAATATTTTAAATACAAATTAATAAACACTTTTATTTAGTATCAATTATAATTTTGTTATGTTTATTATTATTATTATTTATTTACAAATATTTATATTTTAGTCTTTTATTATACAAATATTAATTTACAACAAAAATATGTACTTGCATGCTAAAATTTACTTTGCTTTGTATTTATTTCTGAATTTACTTGTTAAAAGTTTAAATAGCAGAAACTAGAAGAGTTGTAACATGTATTAGAACGACGAGTCACATAATTGTTAATGAAAAACAAAGTTTTTGTGTTTGATATGATAATTATGTATCACTTAATGACATCAACGCCTAGACGTTATTAAATACTAAGGTTTCATTGCAATGAAAAAATGAATGTTTAAAAATTGAAAACGTTAAATCGCTGTTTTAATATAAAAAAAAAAACAAATAATACGATAAAAATGTGAAATTATTAAAAAGATTTTCATAAATAATTAAAATATGTTATTATTATTAACATAACATGTTTAAGGTTGATATTATTTTATAAGTAAAATACATTAGAATATAACTTATTAAGTAATAAGTTAAAATGCTTTTTTTAATATTATTTTGATTTAATTAAACATATACATTTTTATTAAAATGAAATGTAAACTATTACAATTGAAATTTAAAAAAAAAAAACAGAATAATAACCTAGATTAATAAATTTATTAACATTTATTTTCACTATATTTTCGTCATTAAATAATTTGTTTATTTATTATTATTATTTAATATTTATTATATTTTATTAAATTAATATTCAACCAGCAATATCTATTTTAATAATAATCTAATTAGATATTTATGCTTACTGAATACTATATTAATAATAATCATAAAAAAAAATTGTCATAATAATGAAATTTAACATACTGAATGCTAAATGCCATATATTTTAATATCGTTTGTAGTTAAAATTTTTAATAAATTTTTATTTTACATCCATACGATAATATGTAATGTAATAAAATTTAATAAAATATATTTAAATAATGTATAATTTGAATTTTTAAATAACTCGGAAATGATATGCTTTGAGCATATAAATTCTCTAATTTAACTACAACATTATTATTAATGTTTTATTATTATTTTTTAAATAAAGGATTTATGCTAATATGAACTGCAATTGATGTTATTTTCTAAATTATTATTATATTTTTTCTTCTTTCTTTGATATTAAAGATAAAAAGAATCTTTTATGTTAATTAGAGTAAAATTTTATATATGTTACATAATTTTGTTAAAATGCTTAAAACAGACGTTACAAAAAATAATTTCTTTGAAAATACATAATTATGTAGCAGATCATAATATATTTATTTAGAAAATTCTAGTATTTCTCTTAACGAGTAATTGTTTTATGTGATTTCAGAAATTTATGTTAACTTGACACATACCATATTATGTAGGTTTTATAATTACATGAATTGTGCTAATTAGTAATGAAAATAATATCATTAAATGTAAATGTCATATGATTTATTTATTTTTAAAATGTTTATATTTGTCACCAAATATAACATATTTAAAATTTATTTCATTTAATACTAATATCGCTGAGTAATAATAATAGTAATAATAATAATAATAGCAAATGAAAAATAAAATCTCTTTTATAGAAACAGCGATGAAAGAGTTTTTAATTTTTTATTTTTAACTTTAAATAAATATAATGACCAACTTGAGAATTATAAAGTACGATCATAAATCATAAAAGTACAACTTTTGGTTAACAACCAAGGTTTTTGTTAACTTGACTACCTATAATGGTAACAATAATGATAATAATAATATATTATACTTTCTAAATGGTTTTTCTATTTTTTGTTCTTTTATTTGGATGCTCTTTATTATTTCACAGACATTTCATAATATATTATGCAATCGCAATGAATCCGTTATTGTATTCACATTTTAAGACAAAGAAAACATTAATCAATATTAATAAAAACCAACTTTAAAGCTCTTGTCTAGAGTTTGTGTATATATTTAAATTTAACTCCCAGAACTTAATACGTAAATAATGATGTATTAAAGCTGTTATTTCAACAACAAAAAAACTTTTACATTTTATAAAAAGCTTTTATTTGCTGATAACAAATAAACTGAAATATACAATGGATTTTTATTGAAATTTGTCGAAAATATAGAAATAAAACACATAAATTATGCATATTATAATGTAAAAATATTATTTAATTAATGTAAAATATGAAATAAATCAAATTTCAGTTCAAAATGCAACTATGCTTTTATTGTCTAACAAGTAAAATCCCTTTTTGTAATTTATTATTCTTTAAGAAAACATAAAATCTTAAAAAATTAGAAAAAGCAAGAAAAATTAAAAATAAAAACACAAATTTATTTTCTGACATTGGAAAATTTATTCGCTGAATTATTATTATTTCTTTGCTTTAAAAATCAAACAAATAAATCTTATAAGACGAATGTCCTTTGTATGTAATGTAAATTAATGTACAGCATAGAAGTTGAACTGTTATAAAACAACAAAAAAGAATAAAAAAAATTAATAAAACGTGATCAAAATTTAAATTTCACCTATTTATAGCTGAATAAGACGGCTATGCACAAGTCAGTAAATAAAAGAAATAAAAAGTCAGTTAATAGAGGTAACAGAACGAAGAAAAGGCTCAATTCAACGAAATACATTTAAGGGTTGCATGAAGGATACAAATATTATTTTGTATTGTTTAAGTTAGAATAATAATAAAAAAATAAATGATAATAATTTCTTAAATAAACATATAAAGATAACAAATACAAAAGAGCGATTATAGAAGCAGATTATTCTGAATTTTCAGTGTATTTATGTACATTTTTTTTTTTTTGTTATGTTTATTTTAAATTTAAATAAAAATTGCAAATAAAAATTCCTAAAGTACTTAAAAGTTGGAAAGTCGTTAAGCTTAACTTAAAGCTAATAATATTTAAATTCAAAATAATTAAATAAAACGAATAAATAAATAGCAGAGAAATTCATTATAAAGCTTTTGGGTTTTTCTTGATATTTTATTTATTATATACTGTTAATTAGGTTAAAATTAGTTTATTAAAGCCAAACTTTACTTTATTATTTTTTGATACTAGAAACTTTTAAATTAACTATTTATCTCTTGTCATTCAATATACAATTGGTTTCTTTTAAACATTAACCATTAAATTTCTTTAACTTTAAACTTATAGAATAAAAATAATATTTTATCGCATTGTGGTTCTTTGTAAAAAAAAAACGAAAAGAAAATGAAAAATTTTATTGGCTTTATAGTATTCAACAGAAAATACAACTTTTATACACAAATAATCGTAAACAACAAAACTTTTGTAGCGAAAATACAAATCGAATGTTTATTTTTCTGTTGTTTAAAGAAAATTAAGAATACAAATGAATGGTAATTTAGTAAAATAAAGAATTTAAAGCAAATTGTTAAGCCTCTAATAAGCAATTATAATCATGAAAGAAAAAAAAACATATAAAAGTGGTGATTAGAGAAAGTTTAATCCAATTAAGGAAATGAAAAAAATTATTCTTAATAAAACGGAAAATTAAATTCTAATTGTTATTACTTATTCTAATGAACGTTTATTAAAATAGCTTTTTGTAATGATAATGATTATAGCAATATTCTTGCACCTGATTATATTATAGAGACAAAATTATTTTAAATTTAATAAATATTAATCAATGTATTAAGAAACATCAGAGATAAATCGGAAAAACAATATTCAATAGAATTTTTTATCATTATTTTAATAATATTAGTGCTATGGAATAAGAAAAGAAAATAATAAAAATTTATGAGATCAATCAAGATTATAAGCAACAATAATACTTAAAAAAAAAATTATTGGAATCATCACAAAGTAAGATGTTTCGACGATACCCATACATCGTATATCAGGTAGGATAATAAAGTGAAAGTCAGGTTAGAAAATCGATGATTTTATGTCTTTAACGTGTGGTAATAGAATTATTTATAAAGACGCGATATTGTTTCAAATTCGCTTGGTACACCTTGTTATTATGGAAGCATCACTTGAAGTCACACACCGTTTTATGATGCATAAACAAAATGGTAATCAACTGGAGCAACCGTTATGAAGAAATTTCGATTGATTCACAGATTATTCACCATATCAGCATCACAATATGCTGCAAAAGAACTTGAATTATTTAGAATTTTTTAAAGAAGATTTTCGTATGCATATTTCTCAACTGAAATGAGATCGATACGCGAATAATCTCCAATCAATTTATCTACGCAGCTGCGCGCTTCCTAATCAATATCTTTTATTTTTATTTTTAACTATTGGCGTAGGACAGGAATTGAAAATTTTCAGTCGTTTGTCCCAACAGCCTGGTCAAATTAGTTAGCTAGTTTATAATACAGGAAGAAATAATGAATCAGCAAAGTCAGTACCACAAAACTAGACATTTATTTATCAATCAATTTTTTCAAGAATTCGTTTTCATTTTCCTTAGTATTTTATCTAAATTCAGTGAATTCGATTAAAACAGTTTGGAATTACAATCACGTTTCTCAGATGGCAACTTTATTGCCTTCATGCGGAATACCAGCTGGAAGTAAAACGAAATCATGGATAAAATTACTTAAATTGTTTTTGGTTTTGTTCATAAACTTATATTACCAGGACGAGAATTTTGTTAATTTATTAAACATGATTGCAAATTTGTTCTCAACATGTTTCTCAATATCTAAACAAGATTTACTGTTTATTGAATCAACTAGAAAGTGTTATTTTTGCTAAAATAAAACTAGTGAAAGTATATAGAGATTTCAATGTTATTGCATTATTAATGAATATTTTATATAAAGTTTTCAATGATTTAAAAGGTTTCTCATTGAGAAAGACTGTGTGTTATGTTTCTTTTCAAAAGACTTTCTTATAATATGTCACCATTTAAATTAATATTATTAACAAATGTATTCCCTGTTGAAGCACTTAAATAATTTTATAAAATATTTTACATTATATGTTTGTGTTGTTATTTAATTGCTTTCATTATATTGATTTTTTTAATTTAATTATTTTAAATGTAAATTGAAAACCATAAACATATCCATAGAGAATTTTGATAGATTCCACCCAATAAATCTCAATTTATCATAAAAGTATAAAAAAACAATTCTCTAAACATTCACATCATGTGTAAAGTCAATTTAAATAAAATTTATATATAAATTCCACGTTTAAATCTTTTATTTATTTATTATTTTAAAAAATAATATAAAAATCGATACTATATATCGGAATTTATCAGTTTTTATTTATTTTTAAACAATATAAATATTTGCTTATAGAAAAATCGACTCTTTTTATGTTTAATAAATTGAATTCTTTATTTTATTATAATTTTGGTTATAATTTATTGTTAATTTTATAATACAATACACAATGAATAAGCAATTATAATCGATTATATTTTCAAAAAAAGAAAATCAATAAATAGTAATACAAAAATGCAATATTATTTTTATACAGTATTAAAATAACAATGTAAATAAATATATAAAACGTTTAAAAAAGCTCATTTTATGTATTAATATCGGTTGTAATTGATAGGAAAATATTTATTTAAAAACTAAATAAAAAAATTATTTTAATTTAAAACAATTATTTTCCAAACGATTTAAGATTAATAACGGTTATTAAACTTTTATGGAATTATATCTTTAGTCTATTTAACTATTTTAATTTTTTGTAAAAATTTTAAACGAATTCTTTGTTAAATTGTTAAAAATACAAGTGTCAAGTGAAAAATAAATTAATTAAAACAAATTAAACTAACTATTCAAAGATGTTATAATCATAATCATGTACTTTATAAATTCAAAAAATAAATTTATTTATTTAATTAAACAGAAACACCACTTTAGTGTATTTATTTTTAATAAAATTTCATAACTTTAAATTAAATTAAATGCACTTAAAATGATATAAATAATTGCTTATATCGTTAGGGTTAAAAGTATATACATTATTTACAATATTATCACCCACAATAAAATATTAATGAAGGTTTTTTGTTTTTATTATTATTATTAAAATACAATCATTAATTATATTAATACGTTGTGGGTGTGACAATTATTTAATAAAAAAAAACAATTCATTATTTTTTTAAAATTTATTTCATAAATATGATTTTTTATTTTATATTTTATGTAAAATTTTAATTGTTTAATATATAAAAAAAAAATTAATATAACATAAGGTTATTTGAACATGATTATATAACTCGACGGTCATAAATGGTCATTTATTTCAGTTATATCATTAAAATAGGGTTAAATATTGTAAGTATAAACTCGTAAATTTATTTATTGTGTTAACCAACTTTCTAAATTATCATCAGTTGAAGTTTTAATTGTTTAGAGAGTATATAGCTATTTGTTTTTTTTTAATGTCTTGGAATACACAGTTTGTAAATTTCTTCTAAAGTTTCGTTTATCTATTTTTAAGGGACTGAAAACTATAAAATACTTAAATTAATTTTCTTAAACAAATGGTAATAAAATGGCTAACCGTTAATGTAATATGATTATTATGATGACTTAAATATATCATACAGCATTAATTGAATATAATAATATTTATTAATAAGCTTAATGTTTATTTATCAACAACATTATGGATTATTCTTATGTATCACATCTACAGATCTACCTGAAAAACATCCACAGTTACGTATAAAAAACAAAACCACTAGATTATTTACTTAGAGCTTAAAGCGGCAAATAATAAAATACATTTGTTATAAGGGCCAAAGTGCAGAGAGTATTAGAATTGTCTGATTCGTTCAATAAATGGTTTAGTGTGGCTCTCACTATTTTTATAATTTTGTTAATAACATTGCAGTGTGAAACTATGGCAGAATTCCGAGCATTGGCTTTAGATATGGATTAAACTTAGAAAATTCTAGAGAAATTTGAACCGTACAAAAAAACATATGATCATTTATTTTCAGTGCTTGTACTTTAGCTGAATGTTAACGTCTTAGTCTTAAAAGAATCATCATACAAATTGATATGGCAACTGTACATTATTCATAAAAACCATAAACATGACAATATCAACATTAACAATAAGTTTAAATCATAAAAAAATAAATTATATACTTGAAGCGCTCATAAAAAGCTCTAAAACAAGTACAATTTAAAGAAAAAACAAATTTAAACTGATTCATTAAACAAAAATTTGCATAATAGAATTAAAAGCTAAAAATTTTAGAAAAGATTACGTTATATAAGTTTAAAAGAATTTTGTTATAAAAATAAAGCTTTTTTTTTAAAAAAATATAATGATTAATTCTATTATATAATTGAACTTATATTTTTATTTTTTTATTATATATATCTCTGGGGAATTTATATTTTAAACTTTAAAAATTACTGCAACTAAGTTTATATCATATTTTAATTTATTTCTATCATTCAAAAGTATATGAAAAAAAAAATTTTTTTATTTAAATTTTTAATCATTTATTTCTTATGCAGACAAAAATAAAATTTGTACAAACTTTTGTAAATTGTTTGAACTAAGCGTTCTCTTAGCACAAATAAAATCATTAGTCAGGTGGAGGCGCCTGGTGTTTAATAAAAATCTTTACATTTATTTTAATGGATTTTACATTAGGTACACCATCGTCTTAAGTATACGATAAATATTATAATGAAAAAAATAAAACATTTAACTAAAATATAATAAAACGTGACAGAAAATATATTCAAAGAGCAATTAAGTTAAATACTCCATTTCAAAAAAAAACGAAAAAAATCTTTAATTGTTTTACTTTTCTATTTTTCTAGAAACATATGTTGCCTGTTTAACTTGATGTTAAATATTGAAACCAAAATAATAGGTTTTTAAATCTTATTGTGAATCTGTTAAGTACTGTTTATATATTTATAAACATTGTTTGCCTTTAATTCAAATGTAAGCTCACAGGTATTTCTAGCATTATAATATTATATATATATAGAATTAAAGAACAGTCTCATAGATGATGAGCATCTTTTCTTTTTATATTTATTTATTTTACTTCTTTTTTTTTTTGGTAAATAAAACCTTTTTCGTACGTTTATTTTTTCTTCGTTTTGTTCATAAAGTATACTGTGAATAAAATAAACAAATAATTTAAGTGGCTATTATCATAATACGTGTCGAAGAATTTAACACAATAATTATATTTATATTTTATTTTATTTATTTAATCCTATTAAAAAATATTTTCAAATACAAATATTAATATTATTATTTTTTTACTTTGTATCTTTAGAAATTTCAAAGCTTATTAATATTTTAACAAAAAGATCTAGATATTTCTCTTACAAAAATTATTTAATAATGGTCTAATATTGCAATGATTAAAGCTTTCTATTTATATAATTTAATTTTTTTTTTTATTTCACAAAACAAAATTCTTTATTAAATATTTTATTTTCGCATTATAATAGTTTTTATTTTGTTACATTTCTTTTCTGCTTATTAATATATATTATAAAAACATATATTTATTAAATACATTTACTAAATTATAAATATTAGTTACAAAATAAATCAATAATCACAGTTAAATTATGTTTTTATTTCGCTTTTATTAATAATTATTTGACCTACTTTCATTGTAATAGAAGCTTTATATTTATATATAATTAAATGTTCATCACCTACTGTGCTTATAAATAGTAATTATCTTTTTCTCTTTTATTATATAAATGTAACAAATTGTAAATAATTATTATAACAACAATGAATTATGTTAATAAATATAAATAATTAGGGATTGTATGATTAAATGTGTAACAATTTTTTAATTTTTAGATTACATTGTCATAGCATATTAATCAAATAGACAGCATATTGTATACATTTAGCTATAGTTTAATTTTATATTAATCAAAATCTTAAAGGTAGTTACATTATAAATTTAAAGCAATACTATATATATGTATATATATTTATATATATATATATAAGAAATTAATTGAAATTACTAAACCATTTGGTAATAACTGTGTTATGCAAGGCATTTATTAATAATATTCCATAATCTAACTAATTACAAATATTGATAAACATTATCCATTTACTGCATATTAAATAAAAAATAAATCACAAAAATAAATAATAAATGTGATCAAATATATTACAATTATACGAAAATTGTTTTATTATTAAATTTCAATTAAATTAGAAAACATCAACAACACAAAAAAATTAATTAAATCTTTTTCTTTTTTTTTTAATATATTTGAATAAATAATATAATAGAAGCCTTTATTAAATTAAAAATAATATTATTAATATTTTATACTCTTTACCATATCTGAAATCTTTTTAATATTTGTTGTTTTATAAAAATATTTATTAAATTTATAGAAAATATTTTGTAATTTATATCCCATATTCGCATAATTGAAATATTTACAAAATAAATAAATATAAATAAATAAAAAATTCCAATAAATCAATAGAAAATTTTACAAATCAATTTTCAATTTAAAAAATTATACACAAATGTGATTAGAGAAAATGTATTCATTTTTCAATAAATTGGATTAGTTAAACTAAGGGTTGGATTAATTTAATTTTCATTATTTTTTTTTTGTATTTATTCTTTAGTTTAATAATTTTCTAAATACATATAATTTACATAAATATTATATTACATAGTCTATTGAAATGTTAGTATAAAATAGATAAAATAAAAACGAAACAAGGAAATTAATTAAAAAATAATCATGATTTATGTTGGTTTACGTTTTCGTTTACATTGCTTTTTTTTCCATTCTTATAAAGAATATTGTAGGTGCAATCGGATTTATAAGGCTTTAATAAAGTGAAAATAAATTTTCTATAAGACAAAATTTTAATTAACTTTATATATAATAATAATAATCAACGAAAATAATGTACGTTTTAATGAAATCATAATAATAATAATGATGAGATTTTGTGTTACTTCTGGTAAATAACATGAACGATAATAACAATGATAGTCATACATAAAATCATATTTATGGTAAAAACAGTATTCTTAATTAAATACATGACTTACATTGTTTAATATTTCTATTAACAAAAATACTGTGCGATAATGATAATCAAAATGTCCATACAATTATTATTATTATTACAATTTTATCGTATATATGAAATACTTAATAAAAGCAAAATTTAGAATAACATACATCAACGTAATACTAGATTATTATAACTGTGCAGCTATAGTGAAATTGTGATTATGCAATTAATGATAAAGCCCATAAATTTTATTCTATTTTAAATATTTATAACATTTTTTTTTTTTTATTTTTATCTCACTATTATTTAAATTGAGCATAACATACCTTATAGCGAACGTAACTGGAGCTTAAACATAGCTATAAATTTACAGTGTTGTATTTTATATGAAAACTAAAGTTTAAAATGATATAAATTTACTAATAAACAAGTCAAATAAACCACTGAATGTTTAGCAATAAAGAGTAGCAATGAATAAAAAAATGAAAATGTATTTCACTATAATGCAACAAACAATACACCTCGTTAATAATGTATTAAATAATAATTTTCTAATGAAAGTAATTGCATTATTGAATTACATTAAAATGTAAATAGGTTTAAAGATTATAACAAATTTTTTCTTTTTTTTTTAAACAATGTTAAGTTGCTTATGTTCAAACAACTATTAATATAAATATGTATATCACTTTTTACATAAATATTTTAACAATATACTTAACTGACATTCGCTATTGTTAAATCTCAATACAAATT
Source organism: Ptychoptera contaminata (assembly GCA_963942525.1). Taxonomy (NCBI): domain Eukaryota; kingdom Metazoa; phylum Arthropoda; class Insecta; order Diptera; family Ptychopteridae; genus Ptychoptera; species Ptychoptera contaminata. The sequence continues at coordinate 25,908,655 of OZ012638.1, forward strand.
TTCTTATACAACATAAGTAAAATCATGCTGATAATCATAAAAAAAAAACTAAATTTATGGTTTCTATATTATATAATCTTTTGTTAAAACTTCTATTATAGCTATTATAATTCGACATTTTTTTTGCTGCTACTATTTAACTTTTTATAATGTAATCTTTTGCGGGAAAAAAATTCGTTTTTTTTTTATTGATTTTAAATGACTGAAAAAAACTGTAACTAATTGTATTAATTTATGAAAATTAATATGATACAAAAAAATATGTATATTTTTATTATTTTTATGATTTATTAGTTTTTATTCTGTTATTTAATAATTTAATGATTGCTTAAAGTTTCCTCTGTATATAGAAAAATGACATTTTTTTTGTGTTGCAAAATGATAAAAAATTATCATGATTAATGTGTTAAAAAATAATTTTGTTATATTAGAAAAATATTTTAATAAATGATAATTTTATGATTTTAATTAATTAATCTTAATTAAAATGATAGAAAAATGAATTAAAAAAAAATTAAATGTAATAAATTTTTAATGTTTGATTAAGACAATTTCAATTTAATTTTAAAAAAGTTTATACGAGTATAATATTTAATTAAAGGACACAAAACCGTATTATTCATAAACATAAAGTAACTTTTACCTGTAAAACATAAGCTGTCTATAACATTATCAAAAGATTTATTTTATGTGACAATATTTAATCATATAATTGAATATAATTCTTTATTCTACGCTTAAAATTCTTATCCACAAAATTCCTCTAGTTTAGCATTAAATTACTTTGATTCCATCAAACAAATCAATTTTATTACTTATTGAATTGCATAACAATAAATAGTTTTGTAATAATATTATTAAATTATTGTAAATTCTTGAGTGTTTGCTGATATATAGATAATGGATTAGAAATATATTATTAATAACAAAATTCGAAAAATATTAAATTAATTCAATGCAATAAACCCAGTATATCTATCTTTTTTCTTTTTATAACTTAAAAAAGCTAACATTTTTTTATTAAAATAAACGCACAAAACTAGATAAATTATTCATTTTTACCACCACAATTCACATTACCATATATAAGTTAATAGAAATTTTATTATTCATAAAAATATAGCTAGAAACATATATAACATAGGTGTAGCTTTTGAAGTTGTACTCAGTACTCGTATATTGTGTTTATTTATTTTGAAAGATGATGTTTATTTATAATGTTTATGCATAATTTATTTATCCTTTTTTGTTTTTAAGTTAAAAATATTATGATTATTCCTTTAAAATGGTTTTCAATTTTTTTTTTCTTCAAAAGCAAAAGTATTTAATGTAAATTTTTTATTAATAAAAACGTTTAATGAAAAAAAAATGTTTTTTTTTTTTGTTATCAATCATAATTTCTTAGCATATGTTTATGTATCTTTTCCCCTTCAATTAAAAGTTTATTCTTACATTTTATGTAACGTCTTACAGCGTAAAAGAAAACAAAAAAAAAATTGATCAATGTTTTTGCCGACGAAAAAATATAAAAAAGCCAAACTCTCAAAATATTCTATCAAAGATGATAAATTAAAAAAATAAAAAAAAAGCCGGCAGAAAAGATAAATTTTATGATATATGATTTCTGTGTTATGTTTGTTCCTATGATTCAAGGTTTTTTTTTATATATATATATATACATTGTTTCTTGAGGTGCTGAAATGATATTGTACGCTTGAGGGTTAGACATTTATACACATTATTTTTTTTTATTTCTACAACGTTCTTAACACTATATCCAATTGAACTGTCACGTAGTATTTCACTTTATATTTATCATTGTTCTTTTAAAGTTAACATTTATTCTTCTTTTTGAAAGTTTGTCTTTTAGTTTTTATTTTTAACATCATAAAATATTTTAATTATTTTAACCTTTTCCTCTGAATGTTTGTTAATTTTTCTTTACTTTTTTTGAAGGTAGAAGGCACATACTTTCAGTAGAAATACACTGCTATTCGTTTCCTAAAGACAATTATATATTTAAATTTAGTTATTAGTAATGTTAATCTGTTCAATTTTGTTTGGATATTTATTTAAACATAATAATAAATAATTAATTGAATTGCTGTTATGCCATCCATCTCGATAGTGTAAAATGAATTCATAATTTTTTGATTATTCTCATATAAATCCTCATTATAAGCTTAAATAAGGAAGTATAAATATAAATTTGCATTAAAAATTAATTATGTTTAAAGGATAGACACTATTCAATTATTTTTAATATATAAATTTCACAAATAGTCAAGATCAGGTGGTTTACAAATTATGAGTTAATTTATTAATTCATTAATTTAGGTAAATAAAAATATTATTTAAGTTGATTAGTACATAATTAAACTAAAATAAATAATAATTTAACAAAGGTAAAAACAATTATTCATGCTTTGTATTTATTTCACTGTACAGTATATGATAATAATTAATTATATTTTAATTAAATATCATATAAACAAAAAAAACACAACAATGCAAATGAGTTATAAATGACTATGAGGTTAATTGATTTTATTATTTATTCAAGAACAATATACGCTAATTAATTAATTCAATTATTTAAAAAATAATAAAGAATAATAAGAATATGAAAAACCATCATTTGTTTGTAATTTTCCTAGAATTTTGATTCTTATTAACAGTAAGAAATAATTATATTATGTTAATACATTAACGATTATTCAAATTTATATTTCAATAATTAATATTCTTTAAATAAATACTGTATATATTATTATTATTATTATAATTTGAATCAAATATCATAGAAAAATATGATAATATCAACAAGTAAAATGATGATTTTATTTACACATAATTTCTTACACGATGCTCTATATATTTTCTAGAAGTATATAAAGCGAAAATATAATGTTACATATTTAGTGGTATTTTCATTTTATATGCTAACCGATGCATAATAATAATAATAATGTAGATTATGGAAAAAGTAATTAAATTTACATAATAACAACACTGTAACTAAAACATATTTATATTATAGTTAATCAGGTATGGAAATATATATAGTTAAAATGTTTATTATGTTTAATCATCGTGAACAGATTCCTATCTTATTATAAGTAATTTAATAAAAATTACCATTTACTATATATAATGTTTTATTAAAATATGTATTTAAATAAATACATGTTTGTTAGATAATTTTTTAGTATTTAAAATATTATTTCTTAGCATAAATGTTATCAAACTACTTTATAAAGATATTAAATTTAAGTATAAAAAAGTTTTAATGTGAGAAAAAATCTTTTCAATTTATTTTTCTTCTTTATTTAATCATATTGTCATACCGTAACACTCATAACTATGTTATCTATAGATAGCTAGATACTATTAGACTGGAAAATGAAATGTCAGTTAATGTAATTAAAATAAATAAACAAAAAAAACAAGAAACTTTATGACATTTTCTTAAATAAAAAAAATTTGTCAAAATATATTTGCTTTGTCCAAGAATCTGGCACCTTATCTCTTAACTTAATTTTTGTTTGTAAAAAGTTTATATTTTTGCTGATATTTTTTCGCATTTTATTTTAATATTTTAACATTTATTTCGACAGGCATAATAAACACCTTGTCAACTGGTTTTCTTACCAATTTTTTTGCAACATATTTTTGTTTATGACACAATACCTATTATTTTTCAGTTAAATAAAGTTTTTGATTTTTTTCTTTTCAAAGGTTAAATATAATACATAATAGGCACAAAAATAAATTCATATTTTTTTTATGACATGGCTTTTCATTTCCTGTAATGTTTTGTTGATTTATTTTTTGCTAATAATAAAATAAATGCTATAAATTTGATTTAATAATAAAATTCGCGACAAGTGTAATTAGTATAATTTAAACTGGGTTTTATATTACTCAATTTATGGTGATAACATTTGGTAACTGTGATACGATGAATACGCGGTTAAGATGATTTTGGTGAAAAAGATATATTTATATGTACGATTTTTTTTTTTAATTTTGAAATTGATAATATAAATTTATAACATCATTAAGCAGAGAAAAAGATAAAGAAGTAGAAATTTTTATATATTTTTTTTTATCTAGCTAGACCATCTTCATTGACAAGGAGATATATTTAATATATATATATATATCGTTATACAGCAAAAATCTATGTAACAAATGTGACTGATAACAGCATGTGACAGAAAACTTTTCATTTATGATTTTTTATTTTCGTTTGTTTTTCTTTTCTTTTTTTTTTTCTTTTTTTAATAAGGATCGATTTGCTAATAAAGCGCATGCGTTCAATGACGTATTATACGATTTTGGGTGATGATGATAATGTTGATGGCACTGCTTTACTCTATTTGTACTCTTTAAAAAAAAAGATATTCTATTTTAGATAAACCAAGTTCTACTGATAAAGGAATATACTAATAATAATAAAATAAAGAAGAAAAGAAGTCGCTCTTGGAAAGGTCTAAAAAAATGTTTTTTTCTACAACAAGTGAGTATTTAAGTTTAAAAATTCAACAAATGAAAAAAATCTCACATAATTTTAATCAGTTAAATAAATCTTGGTTTTTTCAAAAATTACTTTACTTAAAATTATTTTTTCATTTAATTTAACTTAAAACATACGTTTAATAATTATAATAATTTTAATTGCATGCAAACTCCTAACGATATTCTTCGTGAATAACAATAAAAGATTTTTACAGTTTTATCAACATTAAAAAGCAAAATTTTTATTAATTAAACCTTTTATTAGTTATATAATTAAATGATATTTTAAATACAAAAAACTATTCTTAATTAACTATAAATTTTACTTTTCTTTTTTTGTTAATATAAATGCATTTAACAGCATTTTCACTGCACATTTATTCGTTGATAATATTTCTACAGTTTTATTATACATTACAATATTAAATATTACTCTTTATGTTTTATTTACAATTCTTAAACATTATTTAACATATTTTTAATTCATAATTAAAAAAAAAAGCAAAATAAAATTATATTATTTATGATTTCTTTTACTGTTTTATATTTTTCTTACAGTGTATTGCTTAAAAGTAATTTCTAAACGTAAACGATTTATATATATATATGTATGTTATGTTATGTTTTTGATTCTTGCGCAAAACGGTGTTTTTGCCATGGTGTTGTAAAAATTTTTAAAAAAAAATAAAATTAATGTTATCCTGGAGAAAAACTGAGAATGCAAAATAATAATAATAAAAATAAAAAAAAATATATAAAACCTTTAGTGTTTGTGTGCGCACAGAGAATTTAACAAACCCAGCTAACAAAATAGAAGCACCCCCAATAAATCTGCATCAAAAGTTTGTCATTCAGTCACAGTTAGTCGAGATGCAGATCTGGTGGTCTGCAAATCGTGCGTCATTATATAAAATTTATTAATTTACCTTGATAGACGCAAATTAATCATTTGGTCACCGTATTTTGTTATTATTTTCTCTTATTTTTATTTTTGTGTAAACATTTAAGCATGATTAAATGATTTCTAATTAAAAGTTTTATTCAAAATTGTTTTGATAATAAAGAAAAGCGTTTGTGTTCTGTAAAAATAGAAAATATATAAATGAAAATTGATGAAAATTAATTTAAAAAAATGTTATTATATAAAGAAAATATTCTAGTTTTGAATTGTTGCTAGTTAAAATAATTAGAATATCTATTCAAGTGTTAAATAATTTAGTGCATTTAAAATAAATAATAAAAATATCTACATATATATATAGCATAGAATTGAAAAGTTTGTTATTTTCATTAACCTGTATATGCTGCATAAGAAGTTTATAGTGAAAAAGTTTCATTGAAAAAATATTTATACATATATAAATTTAGAATAAAAATATTAAAATACTTTCGTAGCTTCGCATTTTAAATATATATATAAATATAAATTTAGTAAAGAAAAATAAAGTTTTTAATTCTACATGGAAAACAAAGAGAGAACTTTATATTTGTATGGGCAACAGTGACCTTGAACTAGATGCTACGGTATAAAAAGGCATACATAATACATGGAAATAAGAAGAAAAAAAATAGTACAAAAATAAAGTTTATTTACAGAATTTATCTGTGTTCTCTGTGTAAAAAAAAATATAATTAATTAAAAATCGTGCTATGTTGTGCGTTATACAATTCAAGTGTTTAATGTTTTAATGTTAAAGGTTAAAATTAAATTTAACAGAAAGCATACAAAGAAATATTCATATAAAATAATAATGTTATCTAGTTATTGTTAATTAAATAATTCTATTTACCTTAAATATAACTGAATACCTTGTTTTTTTTTTTTTTTTCTATTTTAATTAAATTTTTATTTATCTTGTGATATTATTATGTTAAAATATAATTTTTTTATTATTTTATTATTTAAATGGTTATATAATTATTTTGTGTAATTAAATAGAAATCAATTAAAGGATTAATAAATTGGAAATATAATAAAATATAAACATAATATATAATTTGGTCAATTTAATAATGGATATAAAAATGAGTAAGTAATCATATTATTTTGTCAAGTGATAATACATAAAAACTTTTATCGTATTTAAAGTTTAAATTAAATTTCTTAATTTTTATGAATAGAAAGTTTCTTATATCAAATACTGTTATGTTATCAATTCATTAATTTCGATAACATATATGATACAAAATTTTGTTGAAAAAAAAATGAAATAAATAAAAACCTTATCATTTTGTATTGTTGATGTTTATGTATCACAGCATAAACATCAGGTTATTTTATAATCTTATAAAAAGTTACGTCTTTTTTTTTCTCGTATCAACAAACATCGCAAAATCATGCTTTATGTATTTTTATGTGTCTTTTAGAAGCGCCTATAAAATATTATTAATCATAATTTAAACTTTATTTTTTATTTTCTGAGTATAAACAAATTTAATACATTATTTAAGATAAGTTCTTATCAAATATATCCATATAATGATACGATAAAAATATATTTAAAGCTTGTAAACATGGTAACAAAGGAATTCAATGTGAATAGCAATAAAATCATATAAAAGCTTCATTATTAAATGAATCCAGTTATATAGAAATATAGTTTCAATTATCATTCAAAGTATAAGTGTTTGTATAACACTAAGGACTCCCATTACAAAGAAAACTATTATAAAAATAAATAATACATTACTTTCTACAGATTAAAAGCATAAATAATAAGCAAATAATATCGAACTATAATAGAATACAATTGATATCCTTAAATAAATAAATAAAATGTTTGTTTTAATATGTATGGTAATAATCAAATGTGTTTACCACAGCTCCCTGTTACCATACAATATTAATTATTGTGACAATCAAAAGCGGAAAAAGGACCGATCAAATACTAAAGTAAAAAAATTAATAATTTAGCCTTTCTAAACAGTTAAGCATTTAATGAAATAAGAATTAATACCTTGTATTTTACTTTAATTAGAATAAAAAAGGAAACAAACATAAAAACAATCATAATTAAGATAAGAATCGTTAAACAACATGAACAACATAAATAGCTTTACCTTGTTTAACGTGTTTTTCTTTACATTCTTATCTTTCAACAATAAGACATCGAAAAACAAATTAATTAAATCTTTAACTATATACAAAGCACCATTAAAACTATTTCAGTTAGGGTTTTACTAAAGAAAAACGTTATGCTCGCATAAATACATATATTTACGTCGCCACATATTTTTTGGTTTTTTTACAAATAAATCTAAAAATAAAAATACTTAAAAGATTCTTAACAAATAATGGAAAAACAACCTTTTAAAGGTTTTTCCATTTTTTTCTATTTCGATTCGTTCATATTTATTGATTATTGAAAGAAAATATAAATTAAAAATACAAAATAGAAAGAAAAATCTTTTCATTTCATTTCGTTGCTCTTCTCGCTAACCATGAAAAAATTTTGTTCATAAATCTGTTATGCAAAAAATAAAAAAAGCACGAAAAGAAAACAAGAAAATAAAACACTTTTAATAGCTTTAGAAATTGTAAACGGACAGATTCATGATTATTTATAGATTTTAAATATAAGCATATATATTTATTTGCTGTGGTTGAAAGCATTTGTGTTTTATGTTGATTTGATATTTTACATTGTTCTTTTATATTGTGATCGCCCACAATAGAAATTATATATGTATGTATTTCTTTTTATTTTAAGTATTGTTCTTGTCAACATCATCACGTTATTAAAAGCGTGATTTTTTATCTATTGATTTTTTTTTTATTGTCTTATAGAATTACAAAATATCTCTGTATTTTTACACTGTATCGTTAAAAGAAAGTAATTTTTGTAAATCACAATAAAAAAAATGGTATAACTCAATATCAAGTGACTTTATAATTAAATTAAATAAGAAATTATTTATTTAAATTGGAAATTAGATTAACAACAATACATTTAAGAATATTTTGATTACAATTTTAATCTTAAAAAGATTTACAAGTTATTATCTTAATCGATATAACTTGAGATTTGTCTACATTTTTCATAGTAATTTGAAATATAAATATCAAATATCAATACTAAGTTAGATAATCATTATTTATTATTTTTATTGCAACAAATTTTTATTTCTCATTTTCTATAAATACTATATTATTTTCTAGAAATTGAAAATTATTTAATATTTTTATTTCTATTACAATTGAATATCAATCAGATTTATTATTACTGAAATCTATTATTGCTGTACTTTTTTTTTTGTAAAATGATATAAAATTTTTATAAATGTTTTTATGATTATCAGTGGATTGTCACCAAATAATAATAATTATTTTCATTTTCTTTACAAACGGTAACTTATATTAAGTTACCATTATTCAGTAGTAACTATTTTAAGTCACACAATATTATTAAGTAATTAAATTTGTGAAATAATCTTAAACACTCAATTTTAATGACGATTTTTGGCGATCTAGCGATTTTGACAGTAGGTACATCATTGATTTAATTAATAAAAATATCAAAGTGTTACAGTGTCCTTCTGGAAGCTTTTTCAATTACAAAAAATCACAAAAAAAACACATAAACTTAGCAATAAAATAAAGGTACAAATGAACGTTATGTTAATAGTTTTAATAAATTTTAATCTGATTTATATTTTTAAAAAGTTTTAATCAAAATAAAATTAATGTATTTTTGTCTACAGAAAATAATAATGTTCTTTTTATATTTAATAAATACGAATAATAAAGTAATTTCAGCGCGAACTTTGTGACCTATATTTGAAATAATTTGTTAAGCAAGTACTCGAATATAGTTTTTATATAACAAATGTATGATAATGATATTAGGTGCAACCCTATTGTATAGTAATAGGAAAACATTTTTTCTCTACTTTTATGGTTAAATATTAAAATTAACATTATTCTTATTTCGAATATTCTTAGAACTATTTCAACGATATAGTTTGATAACATTAAAATGTAAATTTATTATAATTTAGCAACAATAAGATTGTGTTGATGATAGCATTATCATATAATCATTATATTCTTGATATTCAGATTTCGTTATCTGCCTATTTCACTATGTTAAGCGACATATAACTTATGTATAAATATGCAAAAGTAACAAGTTAAATTTTATTTTATTTAGTTTCGTATCAAAAATATTTAATTTTGAAAAATACATCATCAAATTTCTATATTAAATTATTATAGTGCAGAGACAGTTAAGTTATTATTATTATTAATAAGGCTTATTAATTATTAAATTACATTGTCTATATTATAGAATTATTTGAGCAAATTCTTAGATTTATATTGTTTAACGAAAAAAGCACATCTTCTACCCTAACAACAAAAAAAAAAGCATTTTGCTATGGACGATAAATAAGAGAAAAAAAATGTTCATAAGAACTAACAACATATATATAAATCTTTGCTATAAAAATAATATTTTCGCCTGATTGAATTTTGTTATGTAATTTTGTGTATCTACAAAAGGCATTTTTTGATATTTTTAAGTGTCCTAATCCTTTCTTTTTACTAAACTAAATTTCATTATACTATGTATTTGTTGTTAGCATTTTCTCGAAGAAATAAAATTAAATATTTTTCACAACCTCTCATATTTTATGTTATTTATTAAAGATAAGTTTATCATCTTTGCTGTGGTAAGAAAATAAAAATATCTCATAAATATAATGTTATAGTTTTTAAGCAATAAAAATAAAAACTTTTATCTTCTGTTGTAAAATTAAGCGAGAAAATAGAAGAAATATTTCTTTTTCAGAAACTTTCACGATAAAATATTGCATCAACAATTGAACAAATAAAATGTTGTACAAAATTTAATACTAATAGTTACTTACCGATTGGTATTGACATTTATGGATATATTGACCGACCCAAAACATAATAACGGTCAATTTATAAATCAAACCCTTTGTCAATGCGGAAGGACATTCTATACAATTTCTACAAACGTAGGGACCCTAAATTGTCTTATAAATTTTTAAATTTTACTCTGCGAAAATAGTTTTCGTGCATAACTCAATTGGAATAAAAAAACAAAGATAACTTTATGTGCAGAACTAAGGTATAACTTAAATCTAAAGAATATGCTGCTGTTCAAAATTAAGAAAATTTATTCAATGAATTTATTTACACTTAAGTTTTATTTGAACTTTATATGGTAGATTTAGAGCTCAGTAAAACACATGTGTGTTTGTTAAAAAATATTATCATTTTCATAAATAGAAAAAGCAAAAGTATACCGAAAATCGTGCATCATAAGAAGATTCTGTTATACGGAATAAAATCAACGGATGATCAAGCTCATTTCTTTTCCTTTTTTTATTGATAATTTAACAATTTTCTCATGCCAAAACTAAATTAACAACAATTTTTACGTGAATAAGTACAAAATTTATCGAAGGGTTGTGAAACGTTAACATTTATTATGGTCAATATGTATTCAACATTTTATTTTTTATTATTATCAATCTAATTTTCGACCAAAAATAAAATCGAAAAAAAAAACACTAGCCCAACTCAAGAAGGTGACGTTTGGTATTTTATTTTAGATAACCTAATCGTCTCATTACAATCCAATGACTTTTATATTGACAAAATAGAACTAAATTATGTTTATACATTCGAATTGTATACTCTGCCGCTCAACAGACAACTATTGAAGAACCTCTTCCATAGGTACGTGATAACAGATAAAATACAAATCTTTGTATTATAATTAAAACATTTTCAAGAAAAACTTTCGGCAAATTCAATAACATTTGTGTTTACAATTCAATACTTATTAGCACTTTAATTTAATGGATTAAACATTAAGAAAATTATCTAAAGTGCAAAATCAGAACTAATGTGGAACATTGGCGAGCATATAAATGGTTTTATTTCGAATATAGAGAATATGCTAAACAACAATCAAATTAACAACACTAACTTCTGATTTCGTTTATATAAGTGGCATCATGGAATATTAAAATTTTATTTTTTAAACAAAATGTAGTAAGTTTCTTCCTTACGACGACATTGAAATATAGAAATTCTCTAATGGGAATTATGGTTATTGTTTCACTCTTAAGAAAATTAAATTTATAATTTTTTATTATTATAATAAAGTGTTACCATTATTGTTTTTATTATACAAAACCCATATATTTTTATTCTAATTGACTATGAATAAATTTCGAAAGAGATTTTATAACAATTTTATAGTATAAAAATTCAAGGGTAGAAAACATTTAGCAACTGGATAAATACATTATTATGGCTTTAAACAGATCTTAATAAACAAAAAAAAAAAACGCTTATATGTGTAACAAAAGATATTTTATTATCACAGAAAAAGAATAACGAAGTAATTTATTTGCCTTTTTTATTCTTAAATTATATACAATAATTATTATGTACGACAAGTAGAAAAATAATTCATTTAATAACAAAGAGTCGAAATATATAAAACAGAAGATTAAAATTTTAATATCATTATTATAATATAAAAATGATAATAGAATGAAGAAAAGGATAGATCAAGCAAATAAATTACTCCATAAAAATATAGATTGAGAGTTTTTTTGCATGAATATCCTAAATTCTGATTTTGACAGAATATAATTTGCATAATTTTTACGTATAAAGTTCTTGGTGCTTTTTCACGAAAATCTAACTCAAAAAAAAAACTTTTTACGCAGAGCAGTAAAATGAGTGTGAAAGTTTTTCTTTTCTTTACATTTTTATTTTTTAAGGTGAAAAGAATAATAAGAAATACCAACAGTGAGTTTATCCAGTATATTTAAATTTATTTTAAAAATAAGGGAAGAAAAATAAAGAGAAATTTATATTTTTATTCAATAAAATTTAATCAACCGGAGAAAACGTTTTTTTTTTCTCATCTGATAATTGAAAAATATGGTTTGCCAAAAATTCCACAATTGCTATTAATTTAAATTTATTATTTATTGCTTAATTGGAACAGTTTCCTAAACTTTGGTAGTAATTTGATTAGTAGAATTTTCGATTCAGAGCAAATTCAGAGTTTATTTAAAAAAATTAGCTTTCAAATGTTCATTTTAATTGCTGCTACAAAATCAATAAAAAGTAATTTGTAAAAGGATATAATTGATTTTTAAATCAAATAATAATCACTGATAGTACTATAATGAAAATATAACTAAATTCTTAGTTTTACTAAATTTATTTAAATTAATTTTATTCAAAAACTACTTGTCGTACAACTTTGGCTAATATAAGTACTAAAATATTGCAGAAAAATACTACAAACATTGTTGAACAAATATCCGATAAACTTTTTTTCTCTTTTTCTGTAGATACTCACAAACGAATCAGAAAGAAATGTTAATTAATGAATAGAAAATGTATTTTGTTTAAAATGGGTTTTCTTTCTTTTCTTTCTTTTTGTTAGAGATTTTTTTTTTTGCGGTTAAAAATAAAATCACAATTTGGAGAAATTTCGCAAATGGGCATTTGATGACTAAAACAAAAAAAAGATGAAAAAATCTTTATAAAATAAAATTAGAAAAACATAACAATAATAATAATAAATAAAAAAACAGATTAAACACATTTATAAAATTTCATTTTTTTTAAGTAAACATTTTATTATAAAATTAACGAATCTGTTATATATTGTTGAAGGCAAAAAAAATAAAAGTATATATATATATGCTTTACATTTATGCTTTATCATCTCATATTTTGCAAACGTGATATTTCTATTTTTCTCGTTTTAACGTTTTCATATTTTATCCCATTAATAATGTTATATTGTCACAGAATTTATTTATATAAATTTTTATTTTTATTTATATATATGTATATAATATGTATTTTAGCAAAACACAAACCATCATAAGCTATAACAACTTAAAAAACGTTAATTCATATTTTAGGTGAAAAAGATTATAAACAAATATATTTTTTTTATTTAATTATTAAATCATTTTAAGGTTGTTTTCGGCTTGTCATTCATTAGAAAATAATGTTTATTTATTTATTTAAAAAGTATTTTTTTTATAAATTTTAAATTACAAATATACTTAACGATAATAGAAAAACATTAATGATATGAAAAGAAAAATAATTAATTTATTAGTAATTTAAGCATATAATTATAATATAATAATAAAATAATATTTTATTATAATTATTGTACAGATTTTTACTGAAAAAAGATTGTAACATAAGTTCAAGCCGATACATTTGTAATTCAAGACATAAGAACATTTTCCTTTGTCTTGAGAATTTTCTTTTATTATATGATATTCATCATTAAAATTCTTTATTCGTCAATTATATCTTTCAATTACGAGATTATTGAACCTTACACCCATCATAGTGATTAAAAGATATATTCAATTTCAATGTAAAGTTAAATTAAGATTGAATATTTTTTTTAAATAAGCTCGATGCAATTTTTATTGTTTTTCGCATCCACTTTGCTTAATCAAATGCTGAGAAGTGTTTCATGGAATAACAATTTAAAAACGTTAATATTATATAACTAATCCCTTACACAGAGATAATATCATAAGCTTTAAATATAAATATATTTATTAGTATTTCAACATTTTGCATTTGAGTATTAAAATATTGAAAACGAAAAAAATTAAATACATAATGAAGAAAAATCAATAAAATACTCGTAGAGCTTTTAAGTTAAAAAAAAAATTAATATAGAAGAAGTAAAAAAAAAAATGAAAACAGAAATTCCTAAAGAAAATGTAAATTCAGCGAAATTGGAATTTTAGTAAAATCTAAATGATATTCTATATAAAAATAATATGTATAATATATATACACACAATTATTTAATCTTTTATTATTTTTCCTCTCTCTCTTAACTTCTTAGCTAGAAGCGTTTCTGTTTAAAAAAAAAAAACTTAAATAAATACTAAATATCTTGCAAAATTCGTATTACTTTTTTGTCATTTATTTAGAAAATATTTTCTTATTTATATATTACAATTGAATTTTGTTATTTTATCATATTTAGAATACTTTTAATTTCTGAAAAAGAAAAATTATAAGGAAATATTAGGGAAAATAGTTTCTATTCACAAGCATTTGAAACACAAATAAAGTTATTAAAAATAATAATTTTGTTATTAAAATATTGGTTAGCATAATTTTGAAAAAAAATTATTCAATTCCTTGAAATGTTGAATATTTCAAAATATTAACTGCCAACTCAAGAAAATAAATAAAAACCATCAACAGAAAAAAATTCATTTTTAATAAACTGTGAAATGGCACAGATGCCAGAGTTCGTGCAATTTATACCCAAAAACAACACTGTTTTAAGTTAATTAATAAATCTTATTTTCATAAATTTTTTCTTATTTTTCTTATTTTACAATTTTCACCAAAGATTTATTTATTTCAAACATAATAAAAATATATATTTTTTTTCTGGCTCGTCCATACTTAAACATGAATGTAAATCTGTAAATATTTAACTGAAGTATAAAGAATATAAAAGTAAGAAAAAATTTCAACAATATAAGATACCCCAAAAAAAAAAAAACTTTTGCAAAAACCCAGATATATAACATTGACAAAGTATTTTTTTGTTTTCATTGTAATATGTTAGGTAAGTAACTAAAATACATGGGTAGAATATATTTTTTGTGTATTTAAATAGAGAAAGATACGCAAACAAGCAAACAAAAAAAAAACTATACAAAATCCTATAATTTCCTTATCATTCTTAAATTTCTGTAAGAGATTTTTCTTTTCATTTTTCTCGTTGTTGAACATTATTTTATTATTCTTTCTCTTTAAAAAATAACAACGATAAAATTAGAAAATGGTTTAAGGGTTTCCAATTTATAGTCCTATTTAAGCCACCTGCGTCACATTAAACCAACACTACCGATTTCCACCCACTATTTCTACCGTTTTTTAACTCCAATCTGTACAAAACATCATCTAAATTTTATAATTTTTTTTTTTTTGCCTCTTAAATTCAAAAACTACATCGAAGAAAACATATTCGGTTTTAAATAAATATTAATACGTTGATGTGTTTCATACTTTGATAAGTTTTATAATAAAGAAAATAATATTGCATGGTAGTTTTTTGAAACAGTTTACTCTCTTAAAAAAGTTTTCTGTTTTTCCATTAATATTACCTCTGAAACGAATTTAACATAAACAGTAAGAGCTACTTAATGTAATTTTTATATATATATATATATATATATATATATATATATATATTTATGTATGTAACGTTATTATTGATTTTTATTACACAGTTTCATTGTAAACGTTAAGCATTTAAAATCTCGAATTAAGCATACCATACATAAGCAAAAAAAATAAATATGAAAATTGTTTCGTTATGCTTTTCAAATAATTCAATAAAAATATTTAAAAATTAGGAAAAAGTATTTTTCTTTAATAAAATGTGTTTTTATTGAAAAAGTTTTCAAATATTTTTTTGGTATTTTGATAAACTTTTCATTTATAATTTTTTAACTGACAATTTTTGGTGTTTTTTTTTTATTGTTCTTAAATTAAAAATTTGATACATGTTCACATATAATACACATTCAACAGAGAATGAGTCTTAAAGTTCGTTACACGAAATGAACATTAAAGGACAAGGTGTTTAATGTATATTTATGAAAAGTAAAATATCTAGCTGTTAATGTTGGCCGTGCGTACAGATTCTATGATATCAGAACAATAACAATATATAACGATGTTAAACCTGCGAAACCAAGAAAAGGTTATTCTCTATACATTTATCTATCTATCTTAACGTATCGAGAATATTCTAGCACGTTTTATCATACATTTATATAAAAAACAAGTTATCTTTCAGGACTTAATATTTACTACTTCCTTGTTTTTTGCTATATAGAATTGAATTTCTATAAAAATTTCTTTTATTCTTACTTTATTTATTATTATTTTTTCATACATTTTTATATTATTGTCGACGATACTCTTAATACATGCTGTTGTGATGTGTTTTTTGGTTATTACAAAAAAATATATATATATTTATTATTATTTATTTATTTATTTCTTACTCGAAGAAGAGAAATAAATTATATTTATTTGTATAAGACCTATTTTCGTACATCATCTATGAGAATTTCATATTCGTTGCCATCAGAAGTACATATTTCTCTATATACATATGTGTAGATATATAATATTTCTTTACTTATTTTTTTTTTGTTAGCTTTATCATATTTTGTTTGCTTAGATTATTTCTCAACATTAAAATGTGTATTTAAGGACTCGTATAATATATAGAGGTATATAAATAATACAATACTAATAGTAGGAAAATAATTAATAATGGTTTTAATGGGTTTTTCTTTTTGCTATGATATTAGGCGTTACATTTGAACAATTTTTATGTTATTTTATAACTAATAAATTACATCTGATTTAGTTTTTGGTTAAATTTATTTATTACTTAACATATAATTATTTTCTTGCTTATTATATATAAATTACAATCATTGTGCTGTTTTTTGAGAAAAGAACACTGATCACCAACTATTAGAGTCTTAAGTTAAATTATTACAAACTTTTTTATAAATAAAAATATATAAATTCTGTGAATTTAAATCAAAGAATCTATTAATAATCATCTATCTATGTAGTGTTTAATTAAGTTATCGATTAATGATAATAATACAAAAAAAACTAATTAAATATCTTTTATTCAAGGTTAATTGCCTATAAGAACGTATCATCGTTAAAAGACAATTTTTTTCTTTTATCTAATCATTATGTTCTAAATTTAAATTTAGCTAAATATAGCATACAAGCATTTTATACATTAAATCAAATTATTTAAGATGTTTTTTATTTCTTAGAAAAAGCAATTCTTATAAAAAGCAATTCATAGAACAAGAAAAAAATATTTATTCAAACAGTATAACAATGCCTATCTGTTATTTATATTTATTTTATTTTATTTTTCACATTTAATGATATATTTTGATATTGTTATTGTTAACAAGTGAATTATTTATGTATTTTATTAATCATTTATATTTATTCTATTATTGTACATATTAATTATTTATTTCTAATAATTACATATATGTTGATTAATAAAGTATAATAAATGTTACAAAAGAGGACACTTTTTATTAAATTACGAATTAAAATAAATGTATAAATTTTATATGAATACTATGCAGCTTACAAGCATTATAAACTTATTAATTAAAATTAAAATAAAAACAAAATTAATTAGCCAACATATAATTTATAATAAAATACATTAGTACAATTATTGTTTAATAAAGAAAAAAATAAAACTAATGCATACACATTTTTTACATAGTAAGTGACATAATTAATTTTCTTCTTTTTTTTTTTGTTTAAAAATCGATAAAACTTTAAGCACGCAAATGAAAAATTAAGTGAAAAACTTTTAAAATGTAAAGTTTTTAATATAATTAAATTTTCTATATTTAATAAAAGTAAATAAATCACATATTTGTGTTTAATGTAATTATAGATTAAAGATTATAAATAAAGTATAAATTCAATAAATACTGCTGCTCACGATTAAGAATTTCAATTCCAGTGGTTTTTAGTAATTATTTTATATAAATATATTAT